>JARYGA010017473.1:0-48763 GCA_030545235.1 Helianthus tuberosus
TTGGGGAATCTCATCAAAAGTAGGCGATGTCTTGGTCCCAATAACCCCAGTAACCATTTCAAAGGTTTTTTAGATGAATGATCTTGCAGGTAAACTTTCATTTCCTAAAAGTGAGTATCAACTTGATTTGATCGAAAGAGGGTATGATGGATATTTATCAAAAGCAACAATGCAAAAAGGAAAAGTTCCACCACCAATAAAGTTTTTGTTCCATACCCTGCTCACATGTTTATCCAACAAAACAACTGCTTTCAATGAAATTCCTTTAAAAATTCAGTACTTGGGGTATGCCATCATGTCAAAAACTGATTTTAACTACTCCCAAGCACTGTTTACTGATTTGGATAATAATGTGAAAAAACATCAAAGATGGGAAAAGCTCAGCTTTTTTGTTGTTTCCAAGGTCCCTAAGCTATTATTTACAAACGGAAATTCCACAACAGGCTTTTGAACAAGGATCACCTTTCAAAATAAACAGTCTTTCTTCTGAAACATTTACTCGCCTTATGGCAAAAGAGTCACGAGTTTCTAAAACACAAGCAAAGGGGTCTGAGAAAATTTTAGATGAGTCCATACCTGCTCCTCAAACCTATGTTGCTGGGCCCACTGCTCATGGTGAACACAGCAGCACAACCACTGTTGTGCAACCCCCACCAACAAAACCCAAAAAGACCAAAAAGAAAACCACAAAGCCTACCAAACCCACAAAGCCTACCATCTGAGATCCTAGAGGTTAACCCTATGACAACACAAATGTCACAAGAAACCACTGTTACTACTTCCTCACAACAGATGGAAAGATCTCCACCCAAAACCTCAACTCCTCATGATTCCTCACAAAAGGAACATGTTGTAAGCACAGGGACACCACATTATGAAACATTACAATCATTTGAGAGTATGCTTACTAGCCCTTCTCCCTGGGAAAGTTCTCTTTTAACACCACTCCCCTTGTCTCAAATTCCACCAACCATTATACCTCTATTTGAGGCCATTGAAATTCAGACACAAAACAGCCCCTCTCACCAACACATTACTGAGAGTACAACTTCTACATTGGTTGTGTCTGGACCAATTCAATTAGCTAACCTACAAACAGCTGAGAAGGATACACCACTAGAATTTCCTGAAATTTTAGTTGGTAGTTCAAGTGGAGCAGCTACTATAGATGTTGGATCAACTGATCTACATCTGGACAGTAGTTTCAAAAGTAAGACTCATTTGAAGGCAACCACTGTTGTGGCTACCAAGGTAACCAATGGTGTATTTAAGTTAACCACTAGTGAGCTTTCTAATGTATCCACTGATGCAGAGGGAAGTCCCCAGTACTAAGAAAAAGAGGCACCTGTTAATGAAAACTTGGAAACTCCTCCTACTTCAAAAACAGATACAACCACCATTGGTGGGAAATCAGATGATCCCATTAAGTTGGGTGATGGTTTAAAAGATTAGGATTTGATGAAGAGGTTATCTACAATTGAAACAATTGTTGCTGATATGAAAGATATGATGAAGCTGTTGGTGGATGCTTCCAAAAGTCAACCATCTCATCAGCAATTATCCCAAGAACTTTGGAATTCAATTCAACCTATCCTTACTGCTCAAAGGGAACTTATTGAGCTTCAACATAACTCACACATGGAACTTATCAGGGTTATGGTTGAAGCAAGATATAAAGATACACAGGCTGACACCAGGAGCATCAAAGAAGCCCTTGCAAAAATGACTGGCACTACCCCTGCACCTATATTAGAGAAAGATGATGATGATGATGATGCCAAAAAGGGGGGAGAAAGACTCAATGAAAAACTTTGGCAAACCTACACCAAGGAATCAGCCAAAACAACAGCTAGAGCCTGCTAAGAAATCTTCTGCAAAATCTTCTTGAAAATCTGAAATTGGCAAGAAAAAGGGAGTTGATAATACCCTTAACAAGCAGAGGAGATTGAAGCAAAGCAGAAGAGAAAAGATACAAAGACGGTAGACAAGATGTGTTGAGGCAGGAATTGGAGAAAAAGTGAAGAAAGAAAACAAAGTGCTTCAAATTGAAACTTCAAAAAGGAAAAAATCTTTCAAACACAATAAACCACCCATTGCAACATTTCCTAAACCTCCTTCAGCACCACAAAAACCAACCACTTATCCTAAACCTAAAAACACTGCTAGTCCTAAAACCACTGATGGTTCCAAAAAGCCAAACACTGACACACCCAAATCAAAACCTTCACCACAAAAACCACCTTCCAAAAAGCATAAACCAAATCCCTCATCACCACCACCAATCTCCATTGCAATAGATGTTGATGCAACAAAAGCTTCAACAGATGTTAAGACAACAGCGGTTGAGACACCAGTTGTTTCAACAGTTGTTAGTCAATCCACTGATTCCACCCAATTTCAATTTCCATCGCAATCAACCCTTACACCCATAGCACATTCTTCTTCACAAACTCCTCCTACTCCAAAATCTGTTTACAGAAGAAAAAGAAAATTCTTGGTGCATGAAGAAGAAAAGGATGAAAAAGATATACCTACACCTATTCCCTTATCATCTACACCATTCATTCAAACCAATCCTACTCCATTCATTCCATCACCAAAAACCAACCCAACTAAACATCCACCCGCTGGTCCACGAAACATTCCATTGGTAGTAAATTTCCCTCAGGAACTGCTTGCAGTTCAAGATGAGATGATACAATTTTACACAGAGGATGATCCATCCAAAAGATCCTTCCCATCTCTTCATGGATTCAGGAAACCCAAAAACATTGATGAATATCTGAAGTTAAAGGCCAAGCAAGTAGAATATCAGGCAAAAGAAAAGAGTAAAGGGCTAGGTGACAACAACTTACAAGGTCATATGCAACATGGTTTTAGTAAAGTCAAGAAGTTAGAAGACTTTGCTAGAGACCTTAGTAAGAAAATGTCAAATCTGCCACCAAATGCTGAGCTTCAAAAGACATTGAGGGATGATTTCTTGAACATCATCATGGATACAAAGCCCTACAAAGCCTACAGGTCTGATTTCAAAGACTGGCCTCTTGAAGCTCTTAAGGAGGAAGTTGATAGAATTGGAAAGATGAAAAATGATCCTAAAATGCGAAAATCTGCTCCCAACTAGAAATAATACAAGAAGGTTGATGTAGATGAAGCATTAAGGTATAAGAGAAAGAGCGCAGAACTTGTAGCATCTAACTATGGGACTGCTAGGGCCATCGCAAGATTGTCTAAGCAAAATGTTGATCTAACTTACAAAAAGTTAGAAGAACTAAGAAAGACAGATCCAACAGTGCCTCAAAAGCCAGTATACAATGATGGAACCACTGTTAGACCTTAGCAGACCCTTCCCTCTAAAAAGCTGTTCTCATCAGCAGATGTATCCATCAGTGTCTTTAACCAAAGAAAAAGGCAACAACTGATTGATGAGGAAGATGAAAAGAGAGAAGAAGAAATCAGAAAAGAGGCTATCAGAAATCAAATAGACTTTGGAATGGATGAGGCTTCCTAGCAACTTCAAGCACAAGTTGCTGCAACTATTCAAAAGTTGGCAAGCAGACCTCAATCCCCTAACTCATCAAAAATAAAACTTCTCCTAAGAAACCCATTAGACCCAAAAATACTAAATTGGAAGTCTAACAAAAAGATCCACGTATTGACTTTGCTCAAGTCTAATGGTAGAGTTGAATATATATATCAAGGGAGGATGCACTAGGTCTGAGTGCAGCTGACCTACAAGATCTTTTGAATCTTCAACTTCAAAGGGATGAAGATGACACCGACTCCTTGGATTTTGAGCTCCAGTTTAAAGGGCAAGTCAGGGAAAGGTTGATGAGAGAATAAAGATCAAAATAAGGAAGTGTTTTGGCCTCATCTGTTCTAGGGAGATATTGTTAGCCCATGTAATCCTTCCTTGAAAAACATATGATATAAAAGCCAAAACTGGTTCTCAATAATTGATCTACAAAAGCAGTGTTTGAACTTAATTCCCTCCAATGGTAGTGGCCTCTAACAACTAATGACTCTAAATGCTGTTGTGCACAAAGAATGTTCTATCAAAGCTCTGCTGATTACAAAGACTGTTAAGGCCTATTAACTGTTGATTGTCAAAGTGTTGTTGAAGACAAAGTACTGCTGGAATCAAAGGCCTGATCAACCTAAGAGGAAAGCACTGCTTAGACTCATCAGTGATTAAAGCATCATTAGTAGATTGCTTCATCAGTGCTTAGTATAGTTTGTTTATCAATGTAACAGTGTTTTGTATAATCAGTGTTTAGAGATCTTTATAATTGTTAGATGTCACTGTCTATGTGACGTCATCTTACATGCTCAGTGGTAAGGATTTGTACTATAAATAGACAGTGCATGTATTGTTCTATTTAGCTCTTTTGCACACACACTCATCTTATACGAACAACCATAATGAGCTCAGGCTGAGGAGGAGTTAGTGTTCATGCATGCATAAGTTGAATTATTGTAATCTTTCAATCTTTTGACTATGAAAGCATTGTGTGATCAAAGCTAATCTTTCCTTGATTGTGTTACAAAGTTTTACATTTATTTCCGCTACAATTATTCTCTTTTTTATGTTCTTCCATTAATCATCTTAATTAAAACAACACAATCAAGTCAAACTCAGATCCTAACAACGTTTATAAAAAATACGTCATGAATTTGGCTCGATTTCACACAACGAAACGAGATAATAACAAGGTGACCTAGATAAATCTTTTTGGATATATTAATTTTCTTACAACAAAACGTACATAAAAAATACATGGTGATGCAGATAAAATCTTATAGAATATATAACATTTCACATAACGAAACGTAGAGAGAATATGTGTCATGAGTTCGGCTTGATTTCACATAGTAAAATGCAGATAAAAAATGTGTCATGAGTTCATTTCGGTTTCAGTTTCACACAACGAAATGTAGATAAAAAAATACATCTTGAGTTCGGATCAATTTCACACAACAAAACGCGTATACAAAAATACATCGCTACGTAAATGAAATATTTTAGAATATAGTACTTTTTTCACCATTTCAAATTTATTTAGTTAACTAGTTAAAAAAAGTAGTTAGATAATAAAAGAAAAAGAAAAATTGTGTTTTAAACGATAAGAATTAATTACATGGTAAGTCTATGTGATTTCTCCAAAGTAACAACGTTTGATACTAAGATATCAATATGAGTAAAATATCCTTAGTTCTTAGTTAGCTTTTAACTAGAGTTAGCCTTAGTATTCTAGAATGTTATAAAATCAAAAGTAAATACCATCAAGACCAAGACTGACTAACCGTATAATTAACTATTTTCGTGGATTATGAATAATAACTTGAATATACAGTGTTATTTTTTATATTTTCTTATGTTTTAATTTCAACATTTTTATTTTAAACATCGTGAACCAAAATAGTTTTCACTTAACTTGATTTACTCTAATAACTTATGTTCGCTAACTTTTTCAGGTTTGTTTAGTTTTTTTGACGTTACGATATAAATTTTGTTGAAAACAAAGTTGTATTTAAAGTAGACTATTTTTTTGGTATAATAAACTATAGCCATTGCCAGTTCTGTACCGGTAGCTTAACAAATCGAACTAATATCAATATTAGTAATGATATCTGGTATTATCGGAACACGGAACACGCCCTTACTTTTTTATTTCTATTTCTCTTGTTATATTGAGTATCGGTACCATACCCATATCATAACAGATCGAACTGATACCGACCGAAAGGAAAGTCCCATCGTATCTCACTAGTATATATTATTTCTGATTTTATAGGGTATATAGACCAAATTATTATGAAGTTTCATTAGAATGAATTTAAAATACTTCAGGCGACAATTAAAACTCTCAAATGGTTATTTAATGTTTAAATTTGAAATCTGAAACGTTTTCCATCAAAGACTTGAATTACCTTAATTTGACTAGTTTAGGATTTGTAAAGCATTTACACACGTCACCATTACCATCATAATGATTCATGTAATGATTAAGGTTTCTTAATGCCCTTTCATTTATTAGTTTCCTTGTTTTTTCTCCTTGTTGGGCATTATTCTAGAAATGTCTCTCCCTCTTCATGCCCCTATAATGCCTATGAGGATGGTGTAAAGGCATTATTAAAACCTTTCACGCCCTTATAAATCTCCATTACGTACGGCCAAACAATAATAAGGGGGGTGGGGGCGCCCCGTGATCGGCCTTGATCATGCGTGATAAACAACAAAACACCGGCGCCACTCTAATCTATAAGGCGTGAACTACAAAACGCGTTAAACTTTTGACACGTTAAACTTGTAAAATTTCGACCGTTGGGGTGTTGACCGTTTGGCATTTGACCGTTGATAAATAAAAAAACCTTTAAACATTCTATATATACTTCACACTTTTATACCATTTCACCCACAGCAAAACACAAACACATATCACACATTCTACATATTTCACAAATGGTTTTTCCTACATCTTCGACGTTCCCCATGGACAGCGATAACGATAGTCACTCGTCTACCAACAATAAGACGGTTGAATTTTTCGAGTCGGTGTATAACGAACTTGAAGCAAGTTCGAGCCGCTCAAATCAATACATAGCATAGTATATGCATGTAACATAATGCACAATATGCTAATCAAACAAGACGGACGTGCAATATCTCCAGATTGGGTACCAGATCCTCCTACACAAGTTCCGGTTCCCAAAAATATCTAACAAGACTTGTGTGATGAAGAAATTCACTTTCGGTTGTGATACAATTTAATTGAACTAGTAGGTTCTTTAGGTTTGGAATTTCCTAATTCGGATGAGGAGTAGAGTTTCTTTATGTATGTTTTTTTTTATTGTAGTCTAAAATATTTCTATAAATATTGTTTTTAATTTAAATGAAATTTAGAATTTTATTGTTTTATTGTTAATTTATAATTTAAAAATAAAAAAAAAGATTGTGAGTGATGGAATTCCATTACAAGTGATGGGCATGTAACACCCAGACCGCGTAAAACAACAAACCGCGACGGAAACGTCGGGAGTCAAGTCACAGAATCATTGTTTCACAACACATGGTATTTGAAGTTTTGTTTTATTATGTTAATAGAGTCATTGTTTTAAAACAAATCAAATAAATACGAACAATTGTCTTTCAAGTTTTAAAGTCACTAAGGCCCGCGTCATCCTATGTGAAGCAAGCAATGAACAATCGTCGCATAATAGAACCAGAAACATATGTGAAAATAAAATGTCAGCATAAAAATGCCTGTGAGTAACACAGGTTTTGTGAATTTGATTCATGGCTTTGGATAACATAAGGAAAGATTATATGTTTACAAAAATAGCCATGAATCCTTGATAAAAGTTTGGTTTCTAAAACACAATACTTTGATTAAAAAAAGTTTGTAGTATATACGAAAATATACTTTGGTTATGAAATAATAGAATAGGTAGTATACCAAATATACTTTGGTTTTGAAATAATATATTAAGTAGTATATCAAATATACTTTGGTTTTGAAATAGCAGAATAGGTAGTATATCAAATATATACCATGGTTTAAGAATGAAAGCATCAGTAGTATATCAAATTATACTTTGGCTTTGAAATAATATATTAAATTGTGCTTTGGTTTTGGAATTAACATAATCGGTAGTATATCAAACTATACTTTGGCTTGAAAATAGCATATCAAACTATGCTATGGTTTGAAAATAGCATATCAAACTATGCTTTAGTAGTATATCACATATACTTTGGTTTAGAAAATAACAAAGTTGGTAGTATATCAAACTATACTTTAGTAAACAATATCACATTGGGAGCATATCAAACTATGCTTTGGATGTATATCGAAATATTCTTAAATTGTGATTTGGTAGTATATCAAACTATACTTTAGTATACAATATCACATTGGAAGCATATCAAGCTATGCTTTGGAAGTATATCGAAATATACTTAAATTGTGATTTGGTAGTATATCAAACTATACTTTAGTTTAAAAATAGCATATCAAACTATGCTTTGGTTTAGGATATCAACAAAAGATATGTTTTTATGGCTTAATTAGAAAACCTTTGTAATACACATTGTGCACGTTTGGCAATACATTCAAACCTAGTGTATCAAACTACACTTTGGTGACTATAGATTTACCACAAAGGCAAAATCTATTTGGTTTAAACTTTGGTTTCTGACATTCTGTACAACAGGAATGGGGTGTCAAGTCCTATAGAGCTATATCGTACTACCAATCGGCTTGATCATTGTTAATGAATATATAAGTATATAAATACGCACCAACAATAGTCTTACAAACTTTGAAAATCAGTATTTAAGCCATATATAACAATTTCAATTCGTTAAAGGATATGTACTACGCATGTAAAATCATATAGCTTGAAATCATGAAAATAATGAATACACACATATGAATCACCCAAAACATTTGAAAAGCGTAAAAAAGGGGACATGTACTCACTTGAGATTGCAATGAGTCCTTGAGTCAAGTGAGATAACAAAGCCTCGTACGTGTCCTAGTGTCCTAACATCGAGTGACTATGTTAAAGTATTGGTACATAATCGGAGGAATTGGATAGAATGAGGTCTTGTAAACCAAATGAGTGTTGGAACTCATATGAAATGGTTTAACAAGGTCTACATTCTGATCTGGGATGAATCCTAAGTGCTTTTGACCCGTTATGACCCGTTAAGTTAGTTTACGCTACTTTAACGTGTCATTTGCGCAAATATGTGTTCGGATGGTCAAACTAGTCCTATGATAAGTATTATATGCCTAAACATGTTTAATAATGTTTCAATATCAGTTTAAGTGTCAAAGTTTGGGTTACGTATGCTTAAAATGAATTTATGCGTAAAAAGGGCATTTTGGTCATTTTCTAAAGGCATATAAACTACCTATCATACAACTAACCAAATGAGGTAACCATAAGGTATAACCTCAAGAGGTTATTCCCTATATAGCTATGGTCATAATATGTGTTTGGTCGGATCCTAATGATCGACCAAATGGGTCGGGTTCGAAAGTCAAAGCGGTGGTCAAACCGCTCGACTTACGACCCTAAATAAGCACTAAACTAGAATTGACCAGCTAAACATGATAAAACATGTTTAACTTAGTTGAAAAACTTATTTGGTATCAAAACAATACCCGAAAATAGTTCCGTCGTAAAATGCACATAAACGTGCACTTTGACCAAAACTTTGACTCGTCACTTTGACTAGTAAACGTGGTAATCAGTATGTATAATCGCAAGGGATTATAATCATCGTGATTACGATCACGTTGCAAAGTTCAATTGAATTTTGTCTTGACCAATTCATGGTCTAAGCCGAAAGTTAAACACTGTTTGACTTTTCGCTTGAAATAGCTAAAATAAATAAACAAGACTAGTAAGAACACTCACTTGTGTTCTAGGAAGATGAAAACTCAGGTGGGAGGCCTCCAACAATGTGGTAGCAACTCCTCAAGTGAAAATATGAGAAGAAAGAAAGAAAGAAAGGAATGAGCAAGTTGTGGGGTTGAACAAGCTTGCTATTTATAGGAATTGAGAGTGCATAGGATCATGCCAAGTGACTTGTGTGTTCTCCAAGGATTTATAGGATCAAAACAAGTGTAAAGATCAGATTTGAGGCTTGGGGAACACATAACTTGGCCATCACACATGTTAAAACAAGATAAAACAGGTTGCTGCTCAAAACACGCTGCTGGGGACAGCTTTATGGACCGCATACAGGTCTGTTTGAGGACCGTAAGGGCTGCAACAAGGATACAAGTTTCATTTGTGATAGCTTTGGTCCCTGAACTTGTTTTGTCACGTTTTGGCACTTCTAACACCCGTTAACCCCATTTTTAAGCTCCATAAGGAAGTTAAAATATATTTAAATTGAATTATGCTAAAAAATGTCATGGTTGTTGGTTCGTTCGGTTGTACGGCTACGTTTTTCGCTTAATTACGACGAACGCTTTAACGAACACGAAAACGACCCAAATTGCGTAACGAATGAAATTTTTGCATTCCCATCACTAAAATACAATATTTTAATGATTACAAAATTTTTTGGATGTACGGTTATGGTCTGAAAGCAGAATATACGCGAATTGGCATACTTTCGCAGTTTTAACTCTTTTAGTCTCTGTGATCAAATAAGCATATTTTCACATATCGAACCCTTCAAAACTTATTTATAAGTTATGTTAAGGGTATTTAGGGTATGTTAAGCTTATGTCATCGTTCTGGAGTGTACATTGCTACGAGAATTAGCAGACTTTCTTAGTTTCTCATAAATAGTCCCTGCGATCGAATAGACTTATTTTTGACATACCAAACCCATTAAAACTTATTTCTAAGTTATGTAAAGGATATTTAGGGTATGTTTAGCTTATGTCTCTGTTCCGAAGTGCACGTTGCATTAAACTGATTATGTTTGAATAATAATTTACGTAAAACTTCCAGAAAATCTTCTCGAGAGTTTGAAATCGTACAAGATTTGATATGTATAAATGTCATACGTATTTATACAATCCCGGATATGAAACACAAGATTTCATTAGATTCGTAATTGTTTGGAATTATACAATGGTCCTAAAGGCACAAATGTCACAGTCTCCCATACTTTAGGAAATTTCGTCCCGAAATTTAATTTTAGAGGAAACTTGTGAAAACAGATGTGATGGTTTCGCTTTCAAATGAATCCTCCGTTCCCTAAGTAAAAATCTGGGTCACATTTCGTTTTCCTGCAAATTTTGTTAATTGTACTCGTCTGTTGTCTATCGGAAAGAGTTCAGATCCAAAGATTTTAATTTCATTCCAATAGATAGGTGTATGATTGTATCGAACCTCAAGAGCGCCATGTAAATGTCAAAGTGGTATTCTTGTCGTAGCAAAATACGAGGAAAGTATGTACTTTGGAGTTTCGAACAACGGATGGAAGAATGTTTCCTATGAAGACTATTATAGGAAACTTGTGTGTGCTCGAAATTGGAGTCGGAGAAATAAAACAATATTGGTTAAGTTCCCGAACTTCTAGTAACTTAAATAACGCCACGCTTGCAATGAAATAAGGAACACTTATATATAGGAAGCACCAGCGGCGTATCCACCATGTCCTTATTACATTGTTCCCGTTTCGTTATTCTCATTACAATAGGTTCTTACACATGACAAAACTTGTTGTTTCTATGTACTGAATTCCATAATTATGTATGCATCCATAATTACGTAATTCCTTGCACAGTCCGCACAATTCATTTTAGGATGTGTGGGGGGAAAATCAATCGAACAAACATGTAATGACTTGACTAGACTACCAAAGGGTCTCTTTAACTAGATCAATGAACGATCTCTTTAAATAAACCACCAAAGGGTCTCTTTAACTTTGAATCAAATAATAGTTTTGGAATAGCACTTTTGGAATCCAAGGGTTTGACTATTTGCATAGAAAAGACCCTTAAGGATTTAAGATAGTACTTTGGATATCCTTCTGAGAATCTATCATATGAAAATATGGAAGATTCTGCAAGGATTTGGATAGTGAGCATTTGAATTAACTAAACACATAATCACATAATCGTCAACTTGGTCATTAGCTTGTTCATCAACTCGTATATATGCATTTAAAGTACACCAGGAATCCAATCAAGGACTTCAATTAGTACTTTAAACATCCATAAGAATCTAACTATGAAAATAGGAAGATTCCATAAGGATTTGGGATTTGTGTAGCGAAATTGTTTTGAAAACCATGCACTAGGTATGCTAAGTCAGCATACAAAGTAAAGTGTTTATGAAATCAAGGTGCTAAATATGCTAACATATGAAGCAAAAAGGATCCTTGAGATCAATGTGCAAGGCATGTTAAGTCAACATACAAAGCAAAATGTTTTTGAAATCATATGTAATGTATAATGTTATGAAAAACCAGAATGTATTGATATGCACATAGACATATAGCATAAGACCAATTAAGGACTTATGAAAGTACCCTTAAGTATCCAATTAAGGATTTAAAGTGGTACCTAGAGTATTCGTTTAAGGGTTATAACTCGTACCTTGTACTTTTGTTTCTTAGAAGAAACGAGTGCTTAGGATTTTTGTGGTGATCGCGAGTGATCACAAATGGATGAAACTACAAGAGTAGTTTGATTTACAAGGAATATGGTTCCTTGGTGTCGGTATTGTAGAGGTATCTCACACATACACGCAATCGCATTGGTTTTGTAAATAAAATTGAAATAACAAATTTATTTATATACCAACTGAAATGTTTCGAGTTTCATAGATAGCAACAAGGAAAATATAAAAGTTTAATTGTTCACTGCTGCATTGTCATTTGCATGAGCCTCGTTTATGTTAAATACTCGTCCACGTGCTGGATTCGCATTAACAAGTTTTGGGCAATTATTCCGATAGTGAGTAAGATCACCACAGTTGTAGCATGATCCAGGTGGATATGGTGCTTGAGCAGCAGCGGGGTTTGCGACAGTTTAGTTTTGGGTAGCAAAACGGCATGCATTGACTAAATGTCCCAATCGTCCACAGTGGGTACATTTGTGACACGGTGTTTGATTCATATGATGAAGGTTGCATTTGTTACACAGAGGTGCGGTGCCAGCATAGGTTTTCCTAGCACAAGGTTGTGCTGGTTGGTTGGGGGTAGCTTGATTGTTTTGAGTAACTACTGCGAAGTTCTGTGAAGCCTTACGCTTCTTTGACTTCTTGGAGGATTCAGTCTTGTTATTTTTGTTATGTAGTCTTGTCTGATGGTTTCTTATCGCCTTTTCGGAAAAGTTTACCCTTCCTGACCTGTGATTCAGTCAGGGTAGCGGATAACTCAATGGCCTGTCTAACTGTGGTAGGGTTGCTACTAGTAACAATGTCCTGAACTGGGTCAGGGAGGCCATCAATTTACTTTTCAATCGCCTTATCCAAAGGCGTAACCATGGTAGGACATAATAGACTTAGCTCCTCATAGCGATCAGTGTAGGTTGATGTTCTCCACTATCGTGTTTCAGATCGTGGAACTCGTTCTCAAGTGCCATTTGCTCATGTCGTGGGCAGAACTCCTTCATCATAAGAGCTCGAAGCTCTTCCCACGTTTGTGCAATTGCCACATCGGCACCCCTATCCCTCATCACACTGTTCCACCATGTGAGTGCTCTTTTCTGGAATACACTCGATGCAAATTCAACCTTTCGCCCATTCGGGCATTAAACATGACGAAATGTGCGTTCGAGACTCTCAAACCACTGTAGGGGCCCAGTAGTTCCTTCAGACCCAGTAAATGTGACAATTGTCAAATTTCCATGTATCCATACATTAATTAAACAGTAATTTATGGCTTAATGACTCTGCTGACTTAAATTAATGACATGAATGCTTTCTGATTATTGTCATATACATACAAGTGCATCACATGCTGCATGACTTCATATCATTATTGCATGCAACACTTTATGATTCAAATGATGCACGAAACAAAGTTAGCACAGTTATCAGACAAATCAGAAGTACTGACGGGAGTTCAGTACTCAGACAGAAATGGTATTGAGACACAGAATGTGTTGGTGCATACGTCTGTCGACTTCGTCTTGTATCGAGTCTTGTAATAAAATAGTTAGATCGAGTCACGTAGTTCAGGAAAATAGAGTTTTAGAGATCATTTCCCACGAAATGTCTATTCCCCACGAAATAGACATGGCACTTTTAAGGGGAATTAGAACCTCTATAAATAGGGAGTTTAGTCATTTCATTTGTAACTTCTCCCATTCCAGCAGCGAAGCTCTGCTGAAGTGTCTACAGATCTGTAAACGTGTCATATCAATAAACAAGACGGTTAAACTACTTTCTAGTGCAAATCAAGCTGAACCGACACCGAAACGTTTGATTCCGCCTCTCATTTTGGTCTAGAACTCTTCTGAAAGACTCGTTTTGGTCGTTACTCGATCCTACAAGTGGTATCAGAGCTCAGGAGGAAGAGTTCTTACCGATTCAGCTTAATTTCATCAAAAAATCTGATTTCTACTCATTCTTTCACGTTTTCAACTAATTTTTGCAAAATTGAACGGGTTTTTACGGTCCAAAATTGCTGATTTTTGGATATGTTGTGCGAAAACACCTGATCTATAATCCTACAAAGTTTCAGATCCTAATTCAAAGTCGTTTGGGAGAAATCTGAATTTTTTGGTCCGATATCGAGTGACATCAGGTTGATTCCGTTTGAAAAAGCCTAATTTCGCTTAAAAACACCTGATTTCGCTTGAAACACCTGATTTCGCTTGAAAAACACCTAATTTCGCTTGAAATCATTTTAATTTCGTTTGAAAAAGATAATTTCGTTTGAAGATTCCGCTTGAAAGTTGTAATTCCGTTTGAAAACATCTTATTCCGCTTGAAATTACATACTCCGTTTGAAAAGTGATTCCGTTTGAAAGGTATTATTTCGCATAAAAAGGGTATTCCGCTTCAATTGGTATTTCGTTTGAAGAATTGATTCAGTTTACATCAGATCAGTTTGAATAACCAACAGTCTTCACGTGCATCAAAATCATCGGCCCAATTGAATCTTGGATGTTTGCATGTGTTGTTGTCAGGCATTTAAAAGAGTTGCATGTGTAAAATTTTGAATAGTGTGTCAACCCATTTATTGTTCATCGGTCCAATCAGATTATTAAAAGAAATAGTTCACGTGATTTGATTTTGACGGCACAATCAGGTTATTAAAATCTACAGGGATCTCGAGATATGTTGGGTGGTTGCACGTGATTTCTTGTCTCAATTAGCATTAAAATTGATTGAAGTAATCGGCCCAATAGGATAGAGGTTTACATGAAAGTTGTTCAGTCCGTTTTAATATTGATTTCAGATTGCAAGAACTGACATCATGTGAATTTCAGTGGTTTACAAAGTCTCTCGGCCCAATATTGAAAAAAGTAGCTCGGTCCAATAGGGTCACTTCGAATTAATTGTTGTCGGCCAGCTTTAATTGAACAAAAAGTATAAGTGTTTGTCGGCCCATGTGATTCAAATTAGAGGTTCAAACAAAGTGAATTGAGTGTTGAGCCCATGTGTTTTTGTCAGGACAAATATTAGCGGCCCAATAGAAGATAATTAAGTCCACTAATTTGAAGACAATTTGGATGTTTGTTGTCAGTTTGCACATGAATAAAGTTGACGGTTGCATATGAAATAGTTGTCGGCCTAGTAGGTTTTTGGTCAAATCAATTTTTGTGACATCATTTAGAGAGTTGTCGGACATTTTGTTCAAATCAGGTCACACGGTATGGTTTCTGTTTGCAAAGTCATTTGAAAGGGTCAAGATAGTTTGAAAGTAATTCAGGCTGTATGAGTTAAATCAGGTCTGTTTAAAATTCACCCAGGACATTTGAGATTGTATCAGAACGTACCAGTTCCAGTTCGCTTGAGGATTTTAGTTCGTTTGAAAACAATCTAGTTCGTTTGAAAAATCTGTTTTGAGAATTATCGATATCGAAAACATGGAAAACGAATTCTATAACGTTGTCAGTAAAAAATCATTATTAAAGAAAGAATTTGAGTTGTTTACAAGTATGCCAGGTGAATCTACAAAGACTCTCATTGAGAGATATTTTCATCTTGTGCGTACCATGTCTCAGTTGAAAATTACTAAAACTCCAGCAGAATGGGTTGAAAAGTTAGTTGATGCTTTACCTCAGAAAGAATGGGGTACATATCTCATGATTTTAAAGAATTCATGAGAGTTTAGTAGATTGTCAATTGCTCAATTCATTGAAAAACTTGAAGAACAAACTGATAGCAGTGATGATGATGAAGTAGAAATTAATCAAATAAATATTGGTAAAACTTATCTATCTCCTGAAAGTTTCAAATTTTATTTTGCAGATAAACTGGAGAAACTAAAGGAGAAACGAGCAGCAAGAGAAAGGAAAGAAGTAAACTGTGAAAATGTTGCTCAAGAAGAAAAGAATGAACAGAGTGAAGAAGTTAAAGTTGCTGAGAAGGTGGTTGAGATCGAGAAAATTGTCGAAGTCACAAAACCGTGTCTAAAATGTTTGGAACCGTGCAAACATTGTGAAGAAAAAGATGAGAGGTTTAGTGAGCTTGAAAAAATGAAAGAGAAGTTGCTGTTTGATATCAAGAATGTAAAAGAATCATACGATGTATTGAACAAAACTGTAAATAGTTTGCAGAAGACAAACTCTAAAAGAGAAGATGCTTTGACAATGATGAATGCAACAATGATGTCTAAGCAGAAAGAGATCAATTACTACATTGAAGAGTGTGCTAAGTTGAAACAAGAGTTAGAAATTGAAAAAGTTGAAAATGAAAGAATCAGACGATTACTGAAAAGTTATTCAAGTTCTGATTACTTAATTGACAGAATTTATCCAACTGTTGCAGGTTTTGAAGTGTTTGAAGACAAGAAGCCAAAGAAAAAGGATACTGGTAAGAAACAGAGTGTCAGTTATAACAAGTGTCCGCCTCCAATTTGGGAAGGGTATTCGTCTAGAAAACCGAATGAGGAACAAGTAAAAAAGGCTGTCAATATAAAGTTGGAGTCCGAGATAACCGATGTATTACCAGACAATATTGATATCACATTCACAGCGTCCGACATAGATCATGAGTCTGAGTTAATAAAAAGGATGGTCGATCAGGTGTTAGATAAGGATGAGGAGTCCGAGTCAATGTCCGAGTCCAGGAGTTCGAGTTCGTCTGTCAGGAGTTCAAAGTCGTCGGGAAAACGGGTGTATAGTAAAGAATTTTTGTTGTCAAAATCTAATTTGAATGATGAAACATTTGAAGTTGCATATACTTTGAATGATTCTGACAAATTATATTTTGATAAAGAATTTCCAATAAGAAGTGTTCAAATTGAAAAGATCAAAAAGGTTTTCAAATTAACAGAAATTAATATTTCTGAAATAAAAAATTTAAATCTTTATGAAAAACCTAAAAAGTACACTTCAAGAGTTCAACAAAGATTGAACAAGAAAAAAGGTTACAGTTCTGGTTCTGGTTTTCAAAAGAAGCCAAACCATAACAGTAATTTCAAAAGAAAAGGATTAGGATTTATTCCACCTGAAAATCATAAAAATGAGAAAATTTTTAAAACAAATACCAAATTTGTTTCAGGGACAAATTGTGAAGAAGAAGCAAAGAGCTCATTCTGGAAACAGTCAAACCAGGAGTTTCTTGCTGAAAAGATGAAGAATGGAGTTTTTCAAAGAAAGGAGACTAGAACCTGTTACAGATGCAATGAAGTTGGTCATATTGCATGGAACTGTCCTCAAGCAACAAAAACAAAACAGGGAGTCTCAGAAAAACTTAAAGAAATAGTTGTTGACAAAACTGAACCACCAACTGAAAATTTTAAAATTTTCAAAAACTCAACATATGAAGTTGGTGAATGTTCAAAGAAGTTCTACAGGAGAAGTGTGAATCTTAACAATCAAAAATGGGTTGTTAAGAAATCGGATGTGAAATCTGGCGATGAATCTGATTCCACAAAGTCAGAGGAGCCACAAGTTGATGTTAAAGAAGAAAGCTCAGTGCCTCCAATGGATGATGTGAATTTTCCACCATTGAGGACTGAAAATTTTAGAAAAATTGGAAATGTTGAGATCTCGAATCAATTTTATTCTGAAAAGAATGAATTTGATGTTGAGAAAGCTTTTAATGGAAATGTGAAAAAGATTTTTGGAAAAATAGTTGAGGGTTAAGTGAAAGGGGTAAAAGATTTTTATAAAACAAAGAAAGCAACTTTTTTATCCAAGAGAAGATGGGGTGGAAACATCCAAGTTTGGTGAAGCTTGGATGTCAGTTTTTCACAAGTAAAAAGTATGACTTGCCGGAGCTCCCAGGTTGGTAAGTGTGGAGCAGGAATCAACATCTTTCTTGCGAAATTCACTTTTGTGATATTTCGTCTTTCAAAGTGGTAAATCAGGGACATTAAGTTGTACTTGATTTTCTACAAGTGATATTGTTGTTAAAATTCAAAATTGTTATATTTGTCAAATGGTTGAGAAAAACAATGTGATGAACCCCTAACCTACTAGTGGTAAAATCAGCAAAACTTATTTTCCGGAAAAATCATTTTGGTTAAAACAAACTTAAGTGTTTTGAAATCATATTGAGAAAATAGTTTGTTGAAAGGAGGAGTTCTGATTGTTTATGCCAAGTGGATGGCAAATTGAAGTGATTTGATATCAGTTGTCACGTTACTTGTACAGTTTGTTTTCAAATTTCCTTAAATGATTTTGAATTTTAGGGGGAGTAAGAATTTTTCAGAAAATCCAAAAAACATTTGAAAATTTGAAAAAGGCAAAAACATGATAAAATACAAAATGAGTTTTGTTGTAGAAAAGAAGAAATGATAGTACATCAGTGGACAGCTACAGTATGCTAAAGAAATGTAATGTTTAAATAGCTTTAAACGGTCTCACTGATGATATGCCGATAGGTTTTTACACATTTAGTAAGCTTTTTTGAGATATAAACTTAAATTCAAACTTGCTTATTTTGTGGGGAACACTACTTGGATATATAGGTAACCCCTGAAATTTCGTTTGAAAGATCCCTCTTTCTGAGATACTAGGTCTTTATGCTCAGTGATATATGGGGTATTATCCCGGGACTTCTGATTTTGCGGAAGCAATGGCCTAGTCCCCGGAGAATACTTTATGCTTGCTTGAAATAAAAGCCTGCCCTCAGTACAAAAAATGATGAAACATTGAAAAATGCTAATCATGTGCTGTTGTAAAAAAGATCCTCTAAAGGGGACCCACCAAAAGTCGAAGCCGTCATCTCTCTGCTGAACGGAAGTTCTGACCTGAGCTCTTACGGTTCTTCGCATTTAACCACTTACAGATATCATCTGTGGTATACTCACCTGTAAGACTGAATATTGGGATCTGGATACGGGAGTATATTCAAGAGGTGGGACACATGAATGAGTTTAAGTCCTTAATACACCTAATTCATATCCTGAATCAGTTGAAATTTGTGTGAGAATTTAAGTGGATCAGTATATTGACAATCTAAGTGAATTGTTTAATCCTTATTGTGTAACTAAGCTCAACGGTACTTGTGACTTGTCAAAAACTGATATGATCCTCTTACACAAACTCGCAAAAATATTGTCTGTAAATATTTCTTTATTGCATTTCATTTCTTTTCAAAAATAAAAAAAAATTAAGTGTGTTTTAGCATAAATTTTGAAAAATCCAAAAAGATTTTTGACAACTGGTGTTGAAGAGCTGATTTTCAAAATTCCAAGCGCTAAACATGATGAGCATGTGGTGAGGGGGAGCTTGTGTTTAAATGAGAAAAGGTTTTGAATATTTAATTACAAGTGGTTCATCAATCATTAACATCGTTATATCATTCTGGATAAATTTGAGGGGGAGTCTGGTTATATAAATTTGTCAAATGTTAAATTTGTGAAATTTATTGTGAGGTAGAGGATGTGCAGGATAGCCTGGATTCTGAAGTCTGAGTATAGAGCCAGGACACAATTCTGATCCTGTGAAAGTCAGATTGCAATCAACATCTGAGGGTAAATGAGATTGTTCGAGGGGAGTATGTTGATGCTGAAGAGGAGGAGAAAGAGATAAAGTTTGAGGATGCCTACACTGTCAGATTCTTCAGAGAGCGACCAGACTGATAAAGACTGAAGACGTTGAAGACTCGGCACTTAAGACTCGTCAACATCCGAGGGGGAGTCTGTTGGTGCATACGTCTGTCGACTTCGTCTTGTATCGAGTCTTGTAATAAAATAGTTAGATCGAGTCACGTAGTTCAGGAAAATAGATTTTAGAGATCATTTCCCACGAAATGTCTATTCCCCACGAAATAGACATGGCACTTTCAAGGGGAATTAGAAACTCTATAAATAGGGAGTTTAGTCATTTCATTTGTAACTTCTCCCATTCCAGCAGCGAAGCTCTACTGAAGTGTCTACAGGTCTGTAAACGTGTCATATCAATAAACAAGACAGTTAAACTACTTTCTAGTGCAAATCAAGCTGAACCGACACCGAAACGTCTGATTCCGCCTCTCGTTTTGGTCTAGAACTCTTCTGAAAGACTCGTTTTGGTCGTTACTCGATCCTACAGAATGAGCCAGAAACCAAGAGTTACACTAGTATAGTGTGTAGGAAAGTAAGGATCATAAAACTGCCTTCTTAGTGATAGTTTAAGTGCCGGAAAGTGCCTAAAACTCACACAAACTGCAGAATTCTGCAATTTTCAGCAAAAATCAGAATTTAAACAACTTAATATTATGCAGAATTATGGTTTAATGGTCCAGAATACCTTCCTAGGTGTTGGGAATCAAAACTGTCAAAAAAAGGGAACATAAAGCACACTAAACTGCGTAATTTAGCACCTTAACGAACCGGTAACCAACCGAACAATCGGACACTACCCGAAACACCAAATTTTCACTAGAAGCACTGTTTTATCATTTCCGAGCTAGTTATGGTCCCCGAACATCATAACACATTTATAATTACATAACAACTAAAAACACTAACTAAACACTTGAAATCTAACTAGTTATCCTAACTTACCATTTCAACTCAACCATACCCCCCCCCCCCTATACTTACGGTCACCACAAGGGTGGCCCACCTTTGATTTCTTTGATTTGTTTAATAGATCATGTTGAGATCTTTAGAAGCACATACACCATTGGACTTGATAATGTTGGTAGTTTATTTAAGTTAACCACAAGTCTCATACAACCTCTCATTTTCACAAACACTCCACTCAAACTCTCTCCCTCCCTTCTCCTTGGTCATGGCCGAGAGCACCACCCACCATCACCATCATTTTCATCTCCTGTTCATCAAATCTCAAGTGCTACAAAGGTGTAAGGAGCTTGATTAAGAAGCTTGGTGCCATTAGAAGTGGAAGGACCTCTCTCTAGAGCTTTTAACCACCAAGTTCATCATCTTCATCATCTTAAATCTCTTCCCTAGCCTTGTGCTAGTGGTAAGGCTCTTATAATCTCATTTTACCTCTTATTGTGATGGTTAAAAGTATATGTAAAAGACTAAACATGAAGAACATCAAAGATTAAGAACATAACTCTTAACATAAAGCTCTAAATCATAAGAATCATTGTTGTTTTAGTGTATGTATGCTTCTTGATTGTTAATTATTTGTGTTTATGGATGTTAAACATCATATGAAACTTGTTAGATTGTGATTTAACACATGATCTAGCAAGTAAGAGGATGATCTTGTGAAAAACCAAGATGATCATCCTTTATGTAAACATGAACTTGAAATATGAAGATGTTTTTATGAATGATGATGATTAAAACATAATATAAATCTTGTAGATGGATGATTTCAAAACTAGTTTTCTCAGGAAACCAAGTTTATTTACAAGATTTACATTAACATGAGTTTTAAAGAAACTAATCACATCTTTAGTGTTAAATCAAGTGTAAGAATATGTTGTTAACAGGAAAAATTCAAAAGAATGATTTTTAGAAAAATCATTTTACAAGTTGTGAAAGTCTAAAATCTTCAAGAATGTGATTTATAAATAAATAACCACACTTTAAAGGGTAACTAAGCCTACTAAATAACATGGTAAGTTACTACAAGTTTTTACAAAATTTCAAGTTCATGTTGTAGTGTAAAATGCATGATTTTGGCTCATGGTAAGTGTTGTTTGATTTGTGATGATTTTAAAAGAAAATGATATGCTTTAAAAGCATGGAAACCTCCATTTTTAAGGGGAAACTATGGCAAATTTTTTCTAGAATTTGAACACTTAGAAAAATATTTTTAAACAAGTTTTTATGAGTAGATTTTAATCATGATTTTTCATATAAGAATTGCCATAAATTTTGCTACAAAAATTACAAATATTGGAGGTTGGTTTTTGTTAAATAAAAGTGACTAAATATGTATTTAGGAAAATATATATTTAGATGTCACAATTTGTGTGATTACTTGTATATTATGTGTATTAGTTATATTATGTTAGGACTTGAAATAATATAACTTACCAAAATACCAAGAATTACAATACAAAATATTACAAAAATTCCAAGAAAACAAATATATAATTTACACCCAAAATTTGGACAAACCGAACAAGGAATTAGATTGTATAAATATTCCGGAATTAAATTCATATGTATATTTTGAAAAAGAGTTAATTACATAGTTAGTCCCTGTGGTTTGCACAAAGTAACATACTTAGGTACTAATAGTTTAGAACCACATTCTAGGGTATTAACTTTTCATTTTGTAACGTTTGGAGGTATTAAGGTTATTTATAGGTTTAAAATCACATTCTATTAGTACCTAAGTATGTTATTTTGTGCAAACCACATGGACTAACTATGTTAATACCCTAGAAGTTAATACCTCCAAACGTTACAAAATTAAAAGTTAATACCCTAGAAGGTGATTTTAAACTATTAGTACCTAGGTATGTTATTTTGTGCAAACCACAGGGACTAATTATGTAATTAACTCTTTTACAAATAAACTAAACGACATTTTGGAAACTGAGAAAACGAAAAATATGATTTTTACAAGTGTTACAAAAATATACCATATTTTTGTCAAGGAGAAAATATATTATTTTGGGTGTGAAGAAAATATATATGTTTTCATGAACAATTAGAAAATATAATATTTTTGGAGAAAATACATTTTTCTTAAGTAAATTTAGAATATATTATTTTTGGGGTGAAAATGGATTTATAAATATTTTCTAAGTTAAACTTGAAAATATATTATTTTTTAGGGTTATATGAAGATATAAATATTTTTGCCAAGGAAGGATTACAAATAATTTTCTGTAAAAATTTTCTTAAAATATATATATTTTAATAATGTAAATTGGTGATATTTATTGGTTAAAAATAATATTCCGGAAAGTATAAATACAAAAATTAAGTATAAGAATACTTAATAAATACAATAAGAATACGTATTCTCGTACGTATAAATACACACCGAAATACGCCACCAATACTTGGAAAAATACACAAGTTTAAGAATACATGTATAAGTATACCCATCCTTGGGGAAAATATTCTTTGAAGGATTACAAAACAAATAAGTTAAAATGTATTATTTTAACAAATATTCCAAAAAATAATAAATATAATTTAAGTTAAAATATTATTATTTTAACAAATAATTATATACTTTGT
This sequence comes from Helianthus tuberosus, assembly GCA_030545235.1. Lineage (NCBI taxonomy): Eukaryota > Viridiplantae > Streptophyta > Magnoliopsida > Asterales > Asteraceae > Helianthus > Helianthus tuberosus. The sequence goes on from JARYGA010017473.1 coordinate 23,210, forward strand.
AATAATATCTATGACACCAAGAAATGTAACTGAAAGATACTAAGTCATAACAATTAAGACTAAAAGCCAGGGCACGACCCAACCGTCTAATAGACCATAGCACGTGTGTAGGTAGTCGTGCGATCGAGAAGAAGCTTTGAGTTGCACCTGATTGCTGAACGCAAGATTGTGAGTTCATGTCCCCCCCCCCCCCCCGCTTTTCTTTTAACTGTTTTCAGTTTTATAACTTCGGGGGTGAAATGCATGTTACAAATGTTTACAAACGATTATAAATGGTATGGTTAGCTAAGGAATGAATTGTTAGATCATGTGAATGGGTAGGCGCACACTTAAGACCATTAATCCTCGTATAAGGACCGAGGGACATGAGTGATAGATCTATTTGGGTGTTGCGAGCCCCACCCCTGGGCCGGAAGTGGCCGAAGGTGGTGGCTATGTCTTCCAGCCGGAAGCCCGGTACAAAATCTGCTAGGTTTGAGCCATCCTACGTCGTTGCACACATGTTAATGACCTTGCAAATCATTAATTGATCTGTTCCTAGACGCTTTCATACCGGTTTACAAATACATACATACTATGGTTACAAAGTTTATTACGAGCTCACATACAAAACACATGAACTCGCTCAACTTTTGTTGATGTTTTCAAACTACATGTATTTCAGGAAATTGAGAATAGATCTGGCGGGCATTGAAGGTTTTCAAGTTGTGGCTACAATAAACGATGTCATCCAGTGTTAGAGGGTTTGAATCATGTATTTTATCTTTGATAGATACATGGTTCATGACACACCCCGACCACGTAAAACAACAAATCGTGGCGGAAACGTCGGGGAGCGTTGTAACAGAATTATTGTTTCAAACCATGGATACAAAGAGTTTCGTTTTATTAAATATTAAACATCGTCTTAAGTTAAACAAACAAGTCAAACATAGTCTATCATCGTTATTAAATCACTAAGGCCTCGTCCAATCCTAAGTGAGCATGCATCCTATTCGCAATCAACATCAAGCAACATCACCTGAAACATATGTAAAAACAAAGTCAGCAAAGAAATGCTGGCGAGTACATAGTTTTTGTGTGAGTATCAGATTCATGGCTCGTTTGAATGTTGAAACAACTTGTACAACTTTGTTAATTGCTATTAGAAAACCTTGTTTTGTAAAATGTTTGTATTGTAAATGAATAACCAAGTCAAAATAGATTGGTCATAATTTATAAACCTCGATGCCATGAACCTTAACCCAAAACATTTGTTTATGTAAACAAAATCATAAATCGTTCTTGTAATAAAACTCGTATGGTTTATATAGTTTCGTAAACATCGTTGTGTGACATCGTTTAACTCGTTCTCGTTATAGATCATCGTTCATTTGTTTAAATCGTTCAAAATCGTTCAATCGTTCTCGTTTTAATTGTGAAAACTACTTTTGGTCGTCTCGCTAATAACATTCAAACCTTTGTGACTCGTTCATCGTTCCACTCGTTCTCGTATTAACAAACCACCAAAGGGTAAGTTAACAATCATCAGATTCAGTCGTTACCCACCTAACCCACACATAACCATGGGTCCGGTCTGATAACGGGAATTGTCGGATCCTATGGTACCATAACCTAATACTGGTCGGCTTGATCAATGCTAATGAATGTCATTCGTTATGTAACTACCACCAACAAGTTCATTCACATTATCGAAATCGTTATTAGTTTTGTATAAACCATCACAATCGTTTTGAAACCATCGTTAGAATATTGAAATCGTTTTGATGCATATGAATCACCCCAAAACAATCGAAAACAGTAAAAAGAGGGGATCTATGTACTCACCTTCGGGTGCGTTTTTAAATGTTAACACAATCCCTCAAATTGTTTATCCGCCCTAAATTAAATAAGAATGATTTTAATAATCAAAAACCCACACTTTGACATGCAAAAAACTACTTATGTCATTTCTGTTTTAATATATATGAAACTGGACTGTTTTCGGACATTTAAATAAAATGGTTAACTTATTCCAAAAATTCCCAAATTTTTACAGAACGTCTCACACGAACCAAATATTATTGTGTAAAAATATCGGGGTCCAATTCATTATTAGTATTTTATAGAAAATCATTTACCGGACTGCAATCAGATTTGTTACTTTCTGATTGCAGTCTACGAAATAATTCATCTAAAATTTATCGTAAGTCCGTTTGACGTAATTCCAATGGGAGAATTACTATGAGATTAGTGGTCATTTACAGTATAAATTTCACGGGCTGGTTCTACTCAGGTTTCGAGTTATGACTGAAAACGTATCGCCCATTTACTGCAGTAAAACTCAGCTTTAGCTGCTGTTACAAAACGGGTCTTTAAAAATAGTAAACGATTTCAAAAAATTATGATTCCAGTGACATTTTCTTCGTTTTTCGAAAACACATAATTTAGGCTTCAGAAATTCTTTTTTTCGAGTTATTAGGGTCTGTTTACAGCCTGTTGAAGTCGGCTGAATATGTACATCAGCATGTTACTTTGTGGTTTAAACATTACTAAACCGTATTAACAAGTGTCCTAACAACGGGTTTGTCAAGGAATCAACGATCAATCATCATGCATGTTTTTAACCAACCCTAAACCAACAAGTTTTCATCTTCATGACTCATTCTTATGTACACATTTTGTAACTTTTATGTTGAACTTCATGTAAAAGTTTCATGTTCATCTTCTTGTGTCTTGTTACTTTAGTGTTTAACATAAGCATCATACTACAATTTTTAGCCATAAAATGAGATGATCAAAGGTTAAACAAGAGCATACTACTAGCTTATATCTAGGGATGATTCTCTAGTGCAAAGATGAAGAAAAGATGATGAAGAAGACTAGAATAAAGCTCCTTTGAAAGCCCTTCAACTTGCAACTTCCATGGATCAACTTTGTAGCTTGAATGGACTTGAGATTGAAGAAGATGATGATGTTAGATGGTGGTGGTGGGTTCGGTTATGGGGGAGCCAAAATGAGAGAGAGAGAGAGAGAGAGTGAGGAGAGAGGTGAAAGATATGGAATGATTGTAATCTTGGAACCCCATACTTATAAGATCACATCACATGATATGGTCACTTACACAAGCCAAAATCTAGTAAAATAATGGATTAAATCAAAGAAGTAAGGTGTGAAGATGTGGTGGGTCCAGATAGGACCGAAAATTTGGTGGGGGGGGGGGTCTTGTTGTAAAATTTCAACTAAATGGGTAATTGGTAGTTAAAGTGTAAGTAACTAGATCATAGGTGTTAGTTACAAGGTTTTTAGTGGGTGTTATGGCAAACGGGAACCATGACTAGTCAAAAATAATAAGACTATGTTATTGACAAAAATTTAGTGTCCCGGGTAATGTCCGGTTATCCGGTTAGGTATCGTCCCGTTAAAGTGTTTAATTAGTCCGAAAAAGGTCTTTTGAATATATTTTTGCAACACAAATTATTCCTGGCACTTAGGAAAGCATACAGGACCATTCTGCCATGTTTTTGCATTTTACTAACATAATAAAATGTTGAACTTTTAATAATAAATGCAGAATTCTGCATTTATAGTTTGTTTTAGGCACTTCTCGGCACTGTAACTATCACCTAGTGACGCAGTTTTGTCGTAAATAGCTCTTTAGTTCAAATAAACATGTTTTGCCATACCGAATCCTTCGAAACTTATTTCTAAGTTATGTAAAGGATATTTAGGGTACGTTTTGCTTACGTCACAGTTCCGGAGTGTACGTTGCGTTAAACTGATTGCGTTTAAGCACCAGTTTGCGTATAACCTTCCAGAAAGTGATTTAAAGCTTGAAATCGGAATCGAATCAAATTGTAAAATCATTAAACACAATTGCACATACAATAACACCAAAACACATATAATAACACCAAAGCACATTGTTTTATTGATAACTGACATTGTTTTACAGTATGCGATGATTACAGAACACAGTTGTCACAGTTCAAAGTCTCGTTTTATTAGTATCTTTTGTGTCAACTCCTTTATGGAACTTTAAACAATTGGATGGTTTGTATTATAAACTGGATGTCTTGGTTTGGTGTTAAACAATGTGGTTGTACTATTTTGAAACTCTTTAATGGATGAACATCACGGTTTCTATCATATAGTTGTTTGTTATGGTTGAATGCAATGATATTAAGCAAGTCACACGTAACACGCTTCCGCAAAAGTCAGTGTGCGACAGTAAATGCGAGTGGCTTAGCTTAGTTGAACTGTTTATAGTTGCACGGAGCGGGTGAATTGTTGTTATTGTTGTTGATCGCTTGATTTAACTGGGTTACTAGGTTTGGGAGCACAGTAGCGATTTGCTGAGCGATTATGGCTACCATGGCGGGTTCTTGAGTTGGATCACGTTGAGGAGGCATTCTAAAAGAGCAGAGAAACATGAGAGAAAACGAGTGAGATGATATTGGATAGTCAAAATTGAATGTTTAAAAAGAATATCGACAAAGCATAAGGATTGTGATCATTTGTTCGTTACCTAAAACAAACAAACGACACAGTGACTAATCAAAGTAAATGGGTCTTTATAATGTATCACGAAGATATGCTTTAGCCTATAGGTGGACACTCACCCCAAGAGTTCCCAGGTAAGAGTGACTGGTCCGATGATGTGGATTTGTACGAACACCTAAGCCTCAGACAGAAAACTCAGGGTACAAGCACCCACCCTTCAAGATTGCACATGTTCACATTATTAAAGCCCAAACTTTGACGAGATTTTGAAAAAACCAAAGGCTTAAAAGCCTAAAACAAATCATCTAAGGATAGATGATTTCTTGTGAAGTTTTGGAAAAAAATTTGACTCGAGAGAATGGATTATGTTTTGTTTTTGTTAATCACCTAAGGATAGGTGATAGTATTGTATTAAGAATCTAAACACAAGTAAACTCGCGTTGGGGTCCTAGAAAGGTTATAGACTAGGTCAAGAGTATTACTAATAACCTAATTCCCTATAACCATGGCTCTGATACCAACTTTTCTGTAACACCTCGACCGCTTAATACAACAAACCACGGCGGAAACGTCGGGGAGTCATGTCACATAATCATTGTTTCATAACACATGGTATTTGAAGTTTTTTTTATTTCGTTAATAGATTCATCGTTTTAAAACAAATCAAATAAATACGAACAATTCTCTTTCAAGTTTTAAAGTCACTAAGGCCCGTGTCCATCCTATGTGAAGCAAGCAATCAACAATCGTCACATAATAGAACCTGAAACATATGTGAAAATAAAACGTCAGCATAAAAATGCCTGTGAGTAACATAGGTGTTGTGAATTTGATTCATGGCTTTGGATAACATAAGGAAATATTATATGTTTACAAAAATAGCCATGAATCCTTGATAAAAGTTTGGTTTCTAAAACACAATGCTTTGATAAAAAGGTTTGTAGTATATACGAAAATATACTTTGGTTTTGAAATAATAGAATAGGTAATATACCAAATATACTTTGGCTTTGAAATAATAGATTAAGTAGTATATCAAATATACTTTGGTTTTGAAATAGCAGAATAGGTAGTATATCAAATATATACCTTGGTTTAAGAATGAAAGCATCGGTAGTATATCAAATTATACTTTGGTTTGGAAATAGCATATTAAACTGTTCTTTGGTTTTGGAATTAACATAATCGGTAGTATATCAAACTCTACTTTTACTTGAAAATAGAATATCAAACTATGCTTTGGTTTGAAAATAGTATATCAAACTATGCTTTAGTAGTATATCACATATACTTGGGTTTAGGAAATAACAGAGTTGGTAGTATATCAAACTATACTTTAATAAACAATATTACATTGGGAGCATATCAAACTAAGCTTTGGAAGTATATCGAAATATACTTAAATTGTGATTTGGTAGTATATCAAACTATACTTTAGTAAACAATATCACATTGGGAGCATATCAAACTATGCTTTGGAAGTATATCGAACTATACTTAAATTGTGATTTGGTAGTTTAAAAATAGCATATCAAACTATGCTTTGGTTTAGGATATCAACAAAAGATAAGTTTTTATGGCTTAATTAGAAAATCTTTGTAATACACATTGTGAACATTTGGCAATACATTCAAACCTAGTGTATCAAACTACACTTTGGTGACTATAGATTTACCACAAAGGCATAATATATTTGGTTTAAACTTTGGTTTCTGACATTCCGTACAACAGGAATGAGGTGTCAAGTCCTATAGCGCTATATCGACCAATCGGCTTGATCATTATTAATGAGTGTATAAGTATATAAATACGCACCAACAAGTCTTACAAACTTTGAAAATCAGTATTTAAGCCATAAATAACAGTTTCAATTTGTTAAAGGATATGTACTACGCATGTAAAATCATATAGCTTGAAATCATGAAAATAATGAATAGACACATATGAATCACCCAAAACATTTGAAAAGCGTAAAAGGGGGGACTATGTACTCACTTGAGATTGTAATGAGTCCTTGAATCAAGTGAGATAACAAAGCCTCGTACGTGTCCTAATGTGTCCTAACATCGAGTGACTATGTTAAAGTATTGGTACATAATCGGAGGAATCGGATAGAATGAGGTCTTGTAAACCAAATGAGTGTTGGAACTCATATGAAATGGTTTAACAAGGTCTACATTCTGATTTGGGGTGAATCCTAAGTGCTTTTGACCCGTTATGATCCGTTAAAGTAGTTTACGCTACTTTAACGTGTCATTTGCGTAAATAAGTGTTCGGATGGTCAAACTAGTCCTATGATAAGTCTTATATGCCTAAACATGTTTAATAATGTTGCAATATCAGTTTAAGTGTCAAAGTTTGGGTTACATATGCTTAAAATGAATTTATGCGCAAAAAGGGCATTTTGGTCATTTTCTAAAGGCATATAAACTACCTATCATACAACTAACCAAACGAGGTGACCATAAGGTATAACCTCAAGAGGTTATTCCCTATACAGCTATGGTCATAATATGTTTTGGTCAGATCCTAATGATCGACCAAACGGATCGGGTTCGAAAGTCAAAGCGGTGGTCAAACCGCTCGACTTACGACCCCAAATAAGCACTAAACTAGAAGTGACGAGCTAAACATGTTAAAACATGTTTAACTTAGTTGAAAAACTGATTTGATATCAAAACAAAGTGTTTTGATACCCGAAAATAGTTCCGTCGTAAAATGCACATAAACATGCATTTTGACCGAAACTTTGACTCGTCACTTCGACTAGTAAACGTGGTAATCAGTACATATAATCGCAAGGGATTAAAACAATTGTGATTATGATCATGTTGCAAAGTTCAATTGAACTTTGTCTTGACCAATGCATGGTCTAAGCCGAAATTCAAACACCGTTTGACTTTTAGCTTGAAATAGCTAAAATAAATAAACAAGACTAGTAAGAACACTCACTTGTGTTCTAGGAAGATGAAAACTCAGGTGGGAGGCCTCCAACAATGTGGTAGCAACTCCTCAAGAGCAGATATGAGAAGAAAGAAAGGAATGAGCAAGTTGTGGGATTGAACAAGCTTGCTATTTATAGGAATTGAGAGTGCATAGGATCATGCCAAGTGTCTTGTGTGTTCTCCAAGGATTTATAGGATCAAAACATGTGTAAAGAGCAGATTTGAGGCTTGGGGAACACATAACTTGGCCATCACACATGTTAAAACAAGCTAAAATAGGTTGTTGCTCAAAAAAGGCTACTGAGGACAGCTTTACGGACCGCATACAGGTCTGTTTGAGGACCGTAAGGGCTGCAGCAAGGATAAAAGTTTCATTTTTGACAGCTTTGGTCCCTGAACTTGTTTTGTTGCTTTTTGGCACTTCTAACACCCGTTAACCCCATTTTTAAGCTTCATAAGGCAGTTAAAGTATATTTAACTTGAATTATGCTAAAAAATGTCATGGTTGTTGGTTCGTTCGGTTGTACGGTTGCGTTTTTCGCTTAATTACGGCGAACGTTTTAACGAACGCGAAAACGACCCAAATTGCGCAACGAATGAAATATTTGCATTCCCATCACTAAAATAAAATATTTTAATGATTAAATTTTTTTTGGATGTACGGGTATGGTCTGAAAGCAGAATATACGCGAATTGGCATAGTTTCGCAGTTTTGACGCTTTTAGTCCCTGTGATCAAATAAGCATATTTTCACATACCGAACCCTCCAAAACTTATTTCTAAGTTATGTTAAGGGTATTTATGGTATTTTAAGCTTATGTCATCGTTCCGCAGTGTACGTTGCTACGAGAATTGACAGACTTTCGTAGTTTGTCGTAAATAGTCCATGCGATCGAATATACTTGTTTTTGACATACCAAACCCTTTAAAACTTATTTCTAAGTTATGTAAATGATATTTAGGGTATGTTTCGCTTATGTTAGTGTTCCGAAGTGCACGTTACATTAAACTGATTACGTTTGCGTAATAGTTTACGTAAAAAACTTCCAAAAAAGCTTTTCGAGAGTTCGAAATCGTACAAGATTTGATATGTATAAATGTCATACGTATTTATACAATCCCGGATATGAAACACAAGATTTCATTAGATTCGTAATTGTTCGGAATTGTACAATGGTCGTAAAGGCACAAATGTCACAGCTCATTTTCACTAAAATCCATCACTAGTGATGAAATAATGCTTGATAATATGGCGAAACTTGATTGGAAGTTGTGAGTGAGTGATGAGCACCACTGCCCCTAAATATTAGTTACGAAATCCAAAACACAAATGTGAAATGAACTTACTATGTCGGCCTACTTATGCATCACACTCATAATAATTTAATTATTTTCGTTGACTGGTAAATCGCTTTTATTAGAAAAATACTAAATATTTATGTTCACATTAAAACGAACTTTTTGCTTCATGATTTGATAGGGCACTAGAGAACGATATTAGACGAAACCGTAATTTATACGGTACATCTCAATTTCGTAACTAATTTGTCACGATGCATTCGTTTTACATCAAAAGCCACGATATATTAAAAGCCATTTTACACTTATTTAGAACTGTAATTAGTACCAAATTAATGAGTTTCGGTGATTGTTTGTACAGTTTTTTTTTTTTTTTTGAATGGCAACACAGAACACTTTATTATCACGTTTGTACAGTTATTAGGACGTGCGTGATAGAATTGTAATAATTGATTGCCTCCTTCATTCATCTATATCATGTATATATACAAATAAACATATCTCCTAAACTCATAAGAGATTTACACAATATTCACATTCCAAATATATGTTATTCTATTACACCCCCGCAGTCGAAACTATAGGTGGCCGAATGTTGAGACTGGATCGAAAATCTTCAAAGAGAATACGAGGTAAGCCTTTAGTGAAAATATCGGCAATCTGAAATCTGGAGGGAACATGTAATACGCGCACCTGGCCACGATGAACAAATTCACGAACAAAATGAATGTCCAATTCAATATGTTTAGTACGCTGATGTTGAACCGGATTCCCTGAAAGGTACACAGCACTGATGTTGTCACAAAAAACAATGCTAGCCTTACGCATCGGTCTGTGGAGATCCAATAACAAATTACGAAGCCATGATAACTCAGCAACCACATTTTGCAACCCCCCTATATTCAGCCTCGGCACTAGAACGTGAGACGACAGCCTGACATTTGGAAGACCAGGATAATAAATTAGATCCAAGATAGACACAGTACCCAGACGTAGAACGATGTGTGTCAGGACACCCAGCCCAGTCCGCATCCGTGTAAGCCCGAAGAGAAAAATCACTAACAGAGCCCAAAGTAAGACCAAAAGATGTAGTACCCTTTAAGTAGCGTATGATCCTTTTAAGAGCATTCCAATGATCAACACGAGGAGAGTGCATGTACATACAAACCTGCTGAACTGCATAACTGATGTCAGGCCTAGTAAAAGTCAAATACTGCAGGGCACCCGCTAAACTACGGTACTGAGTTGGGTTGTCAAATTCTGGACTAGAGGTAGCACTTAGTTTGGGGTTGCAATCAACAGGTGTTGCAACGGGATTGCAAGAAGTCATACCAGCACGTTCAATAATGTCATTAGTGTATTGTTGCTGAGAGAGAAACATAGTATTTCCATTACGCGTAACTTGAACTCCAAGAAAATGACTGAGAGGGCTGAGATCTTTCATGGCAAATTCATCACCCAAAGAACGCATAAGATGATCCCGTAGACGATCCGTAGAGGTGGTAAGAATAATATCGTCCACATAGATAAGTAAATACGCCACATCAGTGCCATGGTGATAAACAAAAAGAGAGTGATCACAACGACTCTGTCGAAACCCAATAGATATAACAAAATCCGTAAATCGTTGGTACCATGCACGTGGCGCCTGTTTCAACCCATACAGAGACTTCTTGAGACGACATACATGATCAGGGTAATGTTAATGACGGAAACCCATAGGCTGATACATATAAACTGTCTCCTGTAAATTACCGTGTAGAAACGCATTCGTAACATCCAACTGGTGAATTTTCCATGATTGAGATAAAGCAAGTGATAAAACAGTGCGAATAGTGGCCGGTTTAACAACCGGACTAAACGTATCCCCACAATCGACACCAATCTGTTGATTACTCCCATCACACACTAAACGAGCTTTGTACCGTTCTAATGTACCATCTGCCTTGTATTTATGACGAAACAACCACAAAATTCGAAGCACATTCATATGAGGTTGTCGAGGAACAAGTTCCCATGTCTTATTTTTAATGAGAGCATTAAACTCAAGGGTCATGGCATTAAACCATTCCGGAACGGATAAGGCATCTTTTGGAGTTTTGGGTAAAGAGACAACAGAAGTGGTGAACAAATTGAGAAATCGGCGTGGCTTGGAAATACCATCCATGGCGCGGGTGCGCATAGTACGAGTAGATGAGTGGGGTAGTTGAGTCGATGAGTGAGAAGTGTGGGAAACGACCTCAGGTGGGGCCTGTTGGGTCGTTGAGATAGGAAGAGTGGGATCGATGTCAGTATGAACTGGTTCGGTTAAAGGAAGATGATTGGGCCGATGGGAAGTAGGAGGTGAAAAGGTGTGTTTGTAACACCCTTAAATTTTTATTTGAATTAATCACTAAATTTATACATTTTATACCAAAAGATATTAAATTACATAAGTTTCATAACTTGATTAAACTTTAGTCAACTAATGACTAAGTTGGATCATTCAAAATTTGTTTAAGAAATTGTTTACAAACCATGAACAAAACCTAAGAATGATTAAACTATTGCGGAAGCTTCAAAAATCGTGTTCGGTTATTTATCATTCGCTTGACCACCATCCGTAAGATCCACTTTGCTACCTATGGTCAAAATCTTTAAAACATTAGATCTAACACAGTTATATAGCACATAAATACAAAATCCAACAACAAAATCTAAATAATAAAATAATGTTTTATTTTATGGTTCCACCGTAATTTACGGTGTGACCGTAAATTACGGTACAATCTGGACTTCCCTGGTCACCGTAAACCAGAAGATAACTACCGTAAACATTTGATCCCTACCGTAAGTTACGGTAATACCGTAACTTACGGTAGTTGCTGGAAAACCATCCCTTGTTTGTTGTATTCATTGTGCTAAAACCCAACCCTCGGATTTCACTTTTCTAACCACTTACACCTTGAATTCTTGTATTTCTAACATGATATATATAAACCTATATCAAAAATCAATCCGTTATAATCCGGGAGCATTATCTATGCCTTACTTGATTTATCCGAACCGTTTGGCTCGTCTATGGAATTCCTTCCTTAATGACGACTACCAACGAGTTCTAACCAACTTTTGACCAATTATTCAATATAGCGATATCATCGCTTTAATTCGTAGCAAACTTTAATCTAAAATTCAACTATGCATATTGCAAAGATCTAAATTTACTTAATGTAACGGGTCAAGTTACATACTTGCATATCTAAACAACATTATCAACCAACAATTCTATTTAACTATTTTGACCCGTTTGTTTGTTGAGTGAGTTACACCACTTCATTGACATACCAAACGCCATCATTTTCTCCGTATCAATATAGAACATAACTACGACTAGGTTTATCTATATTTGTAACGAGACACAAGTCACGTACCTTTAGAGCACACCCTTCAAACGCGTATCCGCTCCGGCTTGTCCGCTTGACGATCCGGATTCTTTGCCTAAAGAGTTCAATTCACATTCAACTTAGAACTCTTTTCATAATCGTTAACGCATAATTCTCTATAATAATTCAAATCTGCGTTTTCATCTGATTTTTAACATTTTAATCCCCACTTAGGCATTTTAACAAACACCTTGCGGGTCAGATTTTTACATCATCAAAACCGAGTTCATGACTTATAATAATCATCTAAATCAACTTCAATTAGTCACATTTACACATGTTTTAACTTTCAATTTCAGAAGGTACCTCATAAAACTCAGATTACACTAGAACAAGGATCATGATCTTAGTGTTTACCAAATTTCTACAACTTATTAATCACCTACAATGGTGATTATGAACCCTACAAGTATCATGCAAGATTTTGACAAGAATTCATCTAGGGTTTATCCCTAAACATCATATTTTTTTCTGAAATCACCTTCTATGATCGAATTACACTAGAAAAATCTTTCTAAACCCTAGTGTTCATCATTATCTTGTAAAATCCACAACCCACCTTCAAGGTGTTCATGGAATTTCCTGAATTTGAACATGATTTCACATGTAGTTGTCTAGGTTTCACTTCTAGACACTATATCATCCCTAATCTAACCAAATAACACACATGCAACATCAAATTTCAGATTTTCCAAAATCATGAGATTTTCAAGTTTAGAGATTTCATCAGATTTTACATACCTTTTAATCCTCTTGCGATGAGGATCACGATTCTAAGCTCAGATTTCGTTTTTGATCAGATTTGGACCTTCAATTTGGTTGTTTTGTGAATGTTAGGGTTTTGGAGAGCTTTGGTCGCCCCCTTCCCTCCTGCCTGGTCGATCTCTCACACATCAGTGTGTTTGAGATTTTATTTCTTTTGTTTTATTAAATTTAGTTTCAATTTAGGCACATTAGGTCCCTTGTCTTTTGTTTTTATTTTGTTTTTAATCTCTAAGTTTCTCATAGGTCATTAACTAACTTGGTTAGGGTCATTTACTAGTTAGTTTATTTTACTAATTTATTTGCACCCAAATTGCAAATTTATAAATTTCACATTTTCGGGATGTTACAAGTCCACCCCCCTTAAAAAGGGTTTCGTCCCCGAAACCAAAGTACGTACCAAATAGTGTAGGGTAGAGACGTCGCATCTCTTCTTCGGACTCCCATGTAATGTCCGAACCCTTTCTATGTTCCCATTTGATCTTCACTTGATCAATTTGTTTGTTTTGCAATTGCTTCTAGCATTCCATCACCACTTTTCTTATCCTATAATCTCCCACCACAACTGTATTTATGGTGGGTTTAATGCGGTGATCTATATAAACCAAATTTTTACCTCTCGAATCATTATTTTACAGCAAAGCTCAAATAGTGCCGTTTGACTAATATAATACCTCTTTCAGCTTCTATACTTATTCTCAGTATTTACCTAATCATAAAACTCGTTTCCAAACAACCTTTAAAGGTTGTTTGTTCGAATTAGCTAACAAGGGCGTTTTGGTCCCTTTTAGTCTTTCAATTACGACAAGGTCTTTTGAAAGCATGTTTGACCCATAATTCTTCTTTCGAGTTATGATCTTGTTTGAAAAGTCATCATGCTTTTCGAAACGCCACGACCCTCTTTTTGAAACATTCGTTTTACCCATTTAAGTAACCCATTGTCTATCTAAGACTTCATTTAATGCTCATTGAACCTTACGTTCTAAATGAGTAATTACTCTATTACACATACCTGGCTCGGGTCAATGTATTGACCTGTTTTAATGCCTTGCTATAATATTCGTTAAATAATAGCGATGCAAATATCATTTCTACATTTATTCCTGAAATCATATAACTCGACAAGAATCATTAGTCGCTATTATCAAAAGGTGGTATCTTCACCTTTGGACCTGTTTGGTCTAAATGACCGATTTTATTAGCGAGATGACATGTATTTTCATCTCGACTATATGACTCGCTCCGATTTACATCGTGCGGTCGTTTTACTTATAATTCGTTTCTTAACACTTTTCGGCCTATTAAGGCTTACTTCATAAGTGTCTTTTAAAGCCAATAGTTATGGTCGACACGTGACCAATTTACCATTTTACCCTTATCGTTTGTTTTGGTTTACCCTATAAGGTAATCATTTAAGAGTTCATTTTCCATTTGTCATAAAATGATCGAATTACCGATTTAACTCCTTTTAAACCCTCCACATGGTTTCTTGTCATGCTCAACTATCTTGTTTCGTATGCCTACACGCCGAAACATCATACCTCAACTATGTATTTATCTTAATTGTAACTAATACGATAGAGAATATTTTAAAATATAAGACTAGTGTAAGCCATACTTACTTAACACTAGTTTTATATTAACAAGCGCTCTACCTAGGCCACAGTGTTATTTAGGCTATAACTTGTTTTATTGCCTAAACTAATTGGTCACCATTTTACCTCATACCTCGTCGTTCGGGTATGCAATATTGCCGTCATCTGCCCGTTTTGCATGTTTATACTACCATATCTAGTCATTCACACTATAACGTGATTACATTCTATATTACTTTTGTGTCCGTGATCACATCACGCCATGTTTAGTTTTACCTTGACCTTAGTCTAAGGCTGCACTCATTTTCTTTCGAATTATCTTTCCGACTCTATGACTTCCTATGTGTCCTTCGCGTCGGTTTATTTTTACTCATGCCGTTATTTGGTTTACGCCTCTATTTCCTTTCAACTCGTTACCGGGTTCTTTATCTTAATGTTTTTAACGCTCCGGTTTTATTGATCTGCGTTTTCCTTTCTATACTCTTTTACTTCATAACACATAGATTCAGCAATATTTCGCACTTTCATTATTCGAGTTGCGCTTACTTGGAATATCAAGTATTATACGTATTTGATCCGAACATCACCTTCCTTTTTTTTTTTTTTTTTTTTTTTTTTTAGCGACCCTTAGGTCTGTTTCTTTTTACTAATGTCCCGAAGGCCCATTTCTTAAGTCTTATTTGGTAAAACCATTACTGTGGTTATACGGCTTTTGGGGTTTACCCGTTCTCATTCTAATACCTTCATAACATTTATTTACTAGCCTTTTATATAATCACTTCCATCACTGTGATCGTCGTTGTTCCTCATAAGGATTTGATTAATAATATGTTACTTGGATGGTTACCCATACCCAAGTTTCTAAGTATGCATTTAACGATACTTCCTTATTCGTAGTGGCGAATAATATGTATCGTTTATTTGATTTTCCTTGAGGATATTTTCCGCCCAAGTCTTGACTTCTCATTCTTATCCTCGGTCCAACTGTAACTGTAACAAAATTAATTCGTTTAATTTTATTATTCCTTATTGTTGCATGAAATTTATCCATATCGTTTGTTGATGTAAACAATGCTTCTACACATTTTATTTAGTTTGGCCAAGTCTATAACCTTGCCCTCGCTATTTATTATTATTGCAATTTCCGGGTTCGAGTGTGGATGCACTCCTTCCCGTTGCAATATCTATCGAGATTACTTTCACCTTTGAAATGTACAGTTTCAGCACCTCTTATAAACAATTAGAATTTTTATTACTACCTATTTCTTATTTCTCAAAGCATAGGTAAATTTCGTTAACGCGAATGTAGGATGTTGAATAAATCGATGTAAAACAACGATTTATTTGCACTCATAATAATTAAAAATTCATACTGAAATTTAATCTACAAGAGTGTACCTGAAACGACATCAGGTTCAGCTTTAGCCTCCGTGGCTGTTATATAAAACAACTTTGTCCTTGATTTCTGGGCATCAGACCTTGTGTCGGCTGTGTCCTTGGTTCTGAGCCTCTCTGGACAATTAGGCTTTTTATGTATTGGCTTACCACATGTGCCCTTGTGAATTTTTCCACAAACTCTGCACTGATGTAACACACTTTTTGTAACCCCCTTCCTGGGAGCTTTATTATACTTGAACTTATTTACGGCTCTTGGATTCATATCCAACACCCTCCTTTCTTCTATTTCTTGTAGTATGCTGTCTTTCAATTCAACCATCATATCGTTCACCACCGGCACGATTGTGGTTTGTAATCTATCAATATACTGTGATAGACTATTTTCTAGAGCTTTTCCGACCGTCTCGGAAATCTTAGCTTTCATTTGTTCAGTCAATTGAGATGTCGAATCATCTCCAGTTACTCCAGACATTTCTTTAACTGAAACATCCATCACGATTTATCAATAATTATTTCATTCGTTTCCATCTTATTATACGGAAATTTATATTATTCTCACTCAGTCATGAATAATGTGTTATTCTATTTCGGTTTGGTCAAGTGTATATCTTGCCTTACCTTTCTTACTTAGTGTATTTTCCCGGGTTCGAGCGTATTTATACACCTCCCCCCACATCTTTACGTCATCTTGAAACTGAAATGTTTACACTAATTGTTAAACATTTCATCTATGACATATGCGTCATTTATTTTGATCTAGCCAAGCTCACCACTTGCTTAAACCATTCATGTTTAGTGCACTTTTCTGGGTTTGAGTGTGTAAACACACACTTCCCGTGCATATCAAATCAAATTTCCTTTTTCTAGTATTCTAGTAATTCTATTAAAGCAATTAATTCTTACCGGATGTCTTGAAACTGAAATGTTTACATCGATTGTTAAACATCTCATTTATAACACATGCTTTACTTGTTTTGATTCAGTCAAGTTCGTAACTTGATTCAATCGTTCTTGTTTTGATTCGATCAAGTTCACAACTTGATTCCATCGTTCTTGTTTCATGCATTTCTTATATTTGAGTGAGCTTACACACTCTTTTCATGCACATTTGTTCATGATTTATGTCTATATTCTCTAATTTCTACTTAAACTATTAACTCTTACCGGATGCCTGATCAAGCTTGAACCGAACACTTGTTGACAACCTTGAGCTCTGATTACCAACTTGTAACACCCTTAAATTTTTATTTGAATTAATCACTAAATTTATACATTTTATACCAAAAGATATTAAATTACATAAGTTTCATAACTTGATTAAACTTTAGTCAACTAATGACTAAGTTGGATCATTCAAAATTTGTTTAAGAAATTGTTTACAAACCATGAACAAAACCTAAGAATGATTAAACTATTGTGGAAGCTTCAAAAATCGTGTTCGGTTATTTATCATTCGCTTGACCACCATCCGTAAGATCCACTTTGCTACCTATGGTCAAAATCTTTAAAACATTAGATCTGACACAGTTATATAGCACATAAATACAAAATCCGACAACAAAATCTAAATAATAAAATAATGTTTTATTTTATGGTTCCACCGTAATTTACGGTGTGACCGTAAATTACGGTACAATCTGGACTTCCCTGGTCACCGTAAACCAGAAGATAACTACCGTAAACATTTGATCCCTACCGTAAGTTACGGTAATACCGTAACTTACGGTAGTTGCTGGAAAACCATCCCTTGTTTGTTGTATTCATTGTGCTAAAACCCAACCCTCGGATTTCACTTTTCTAACCACTTACACCTTGAATTCTTGTATTTCTAACATGATATATATAAACCTATATCAAAAATCAATCCGTTATAATCCGGGAGCATTATCTATGCCTTACTTGATTTATCCGAACCGTTTGGCTCGTCTATGGAATTCCTTCCTTAATGACGACTACCAACGAGTTCTAACCAACTTTTGACCAATTATTCAATATAGCGATATCATCGCTTTAATTCGTAGCAAACTTTAATCTAAAATTCAACTATGCATATTGCAAAGATCTAAATTTACTTAATGTAACGGGTCAAGTTACATACTTGCATATCTAAACAACATTATCAACCAACAATTCTATTTAACTATTTTGACCCGTTTGTTTGTTGAGTGAGTTACACCACTTCATTGACATACCAAACGCCATCATTTTCTCCGTATCAATATAGAACATAACTACGACTAGGTTTATCTATATTTGTAACGAGACACAAGTCACGTACCTTTAGAGCACACCCTTCAAACGCGTATCCGCTCCGGCTTGTCCGCTTGACGATCCGGATTCTTTGCCTAAAGAGTTCAATTCACATTCAACTTAGAACTCTTTTCATAATCGTTAACGCATAATTCTCTATAATAATTCAAATCTGCGTTTTCATCTGATTTTTAACATTTTAATCCCCACTTAGGCATTTTAACAAACACCTTGCGGGTCAGATTTTTACATCATCAAAACCGAGTTCATGACTTATAATAATCATCTAAATCAACTTCAATTAGTCACATTTACACATGTTTTAACTTTCAATTTCAGAAGGTACCTCATAAAACTCAGATTACACTAGAACAAGGATCATGATCTTAGTGTTTACCAAATTTCTACAACTTATTAATCACCTACAATGGTGATTATGAACCCTACAAGTATCATGCAAGATTTTGACAAGAATTCATCTAGGGTTTATCCCTAAACATCATATTTTTTTCTGAAATCACCTTCTATGATCGAATTACACTAGAAAAATCTTTCTAAACCCTAGTGTTCATCATTATCTTGTAAAATCCACAACCCACCTTCAAGGTGTTCATGGAATTTCCTGAATTTGAACATGATTTCACATGTAGTTGTCTAGGTTTCACTTCTAGACACTATATCATCCCTAATCTAACCAAATAACACACATGCAACATTAAATTTCAGATTTTCCAAAATCATGAGATTTTCAAGTTTAGAGATTTCATCAGATTTTACATACCTTTTAATCCTCTTGCGATGAGGATCACGATTCTAAGCTCAGATTTCGTTTTTGATCAGATTTGGACCTTCAATTTGGTTGTTTTGTGAATGTTAGGGTTTTGGAGAGCTTTGGTCGCCCCCTTCCCTCCTGCCTGGTCGATCTCTCACACATCAGTGTGTTTGAGATTTTATTTCTTTTGTTTTATTAAATTTAGTTTCAATTTAGGCACATTAGGTCCCTTGTCTTTTGTTTTTATTTTGTTTTTAATCTCTAAGTTTCTCATAGGTCATTAACTAACTTGGTTAGGGTCATTTACTAGTTAGTTTATTTTACTAATTTATTTGCACCCAAATTGCAAATTTATAAATTTCACATTTTCGGGATGTTACAGTGTTGAGAGGATGTATTGGGCTGAGGGGAAGTATGTGGGGCTGGAGTATGTGGTGAAGTATGTGGGCCGTGAAAAGGTGGTGAATTAAGTGGGCTGTGAGAATGTGTGGAGGAAGTGGGGGGTGGGCTGTTAAGAATATGTGAAGAAGAAGGTGGGCCGTGAATGTTGGGCTGTAGAGTAGAAACATCAGGTGAGTTGGTAGATGTGGAAGATTGTGTACTGGCGAGTGGGGGTAGGGAATTTGGTGAGTGTGAGGGGTTGGGAGAGGTAGTCCACAATAACGGGTGTGAGTATGTATGAAGAAATTCATAAGACGCGAGAGCCGGTGACGGATTATTAGCATATGGAAAAGTTGTTTCGTCAAAAATGACATGACGACTGATAATAATTTTATGAGTAGCCAAGTCAAGACACTTGTAGCCACGGTGGTTGGGCGGATACCCGATAAAAACACAAGGCAACGAGCGATAATCCAATTTATGGATATTGGTGGAGGGTATGAGAGGAAAGCAAAGGCACCCAAAAATTCGAAGGTGATCATAAGAGGGACGGGTGAGATATAGACGTTGGGTGGGGGAGATATAATTGTAAAGTTTACTGGGTAAGATGTTTAGGAGGTATGTGGCAACCTCCAAAGCATGATGCCAATAGGTATTAGGAAGAGACGCTTGAGCTAAGATAGTGCGTATGAGATTGTTAATGGTGCGTATTTTACGTTCAGCTTTGCCGTTTTGAGAAGAAGTATGAGGACACGAAAAACGAAATTGCATACCATTTTGGTTGCAAAATTGTTGAAAGGAAGAGTTTGCATATTCGCGTCCGTTATCACATTGAAATTGTAAGTCCCGTAAACCAGATCTTTCAATGATATCAAACCTAATCTTGTGAGAGTGCGGAAACCAATCACAAGATGATTCAAGATAAACACGAAAAACTGAAAATCGAAGAACAATACCGAATCACTTTCAACACTTGCACACGATTCTATTACTTGAAAAGCAAAACCGTCTAGTACAAGTGTTCTTCACCAAATCGCCTCTCTCTCTAGCTCTCTAGAAGTTGTAACAATGAAGTTCCAACCCTAAAACAAGTTAGAAACTTGTTTATATACATAGACAAGCCCACTTCCCTACATGGGCTCCCCTTGGGCCTGCTTGGCCCACATGGCCTATAAAGGTCCACAACCTAATATAAACTAACCCGGTATGGCCAAGCTTGTAACCATAACCCGTTGTGTTAATTTGATGCGTCAGTCTCACACTTTAGGGCCTAACAATCTCCCCCTAGACTGATGCCATCAAATTATCTTCATAACATGAAATCAGCAACGTCTTCAACGAAGTCTATGGTTGTCGCTATGCTGCAGATGTTGTGGAAGTTCTTGACTTCTGAACTCTCAGCACTGGGTCTCTTTTCTCCAGCTCTTGTGGTTAGCTTCATATCAGGATCTCGATCAGCTTTGCTTGAAAATCTTGTTAAAAAGAATGTGAGAGGAGGATTCTCAACAACTCTTTTCTTCTGCAATCTTTGTCTTTCAAGCAGGTTCATGGTACTTTTTCAAATGTACTTTCACTGTCAGACGGCGTTTCGTATCCAGTTCTTCTGACTCAGGTACATCTTGTTGTTGAGCTGCTTCAGGCTTCTTCAGCAACTAACAGCATCTTAGTCTTCATCAACCCCTGTTCTTGATTGAAACCAAGTTCTGCACATGCTCACAAACTCATAAGCAAACATTTCTTATGCAACAGGGAGAGTACCATATGAACACTAGGTACATCCAAGTACTTATACTCGGATTTCACAATTTAAATTCTTTCAACTTTTGATGATCAGTCAAATCTTCAAGAACGGTTATATTTTTTTTAATTTTTAAGAAAACAATTAAACACTCTATTTTTGGATTTTTGGTTTTATAGAAAAACAAGACACTATTTTTGTATTTTTGAATTTTTCAAATTTTTTTAAGAACTAAAAACAAATAAAAACTCAAAATATAAACAACTACCATAATATACAATTACAATTGCAATGGGATCAAAATTCGTTCTCAGGCAGACTAAGGAACACTTTTCAGTACGAGCCTAATCAAACTGGTCTATGAGATTGCCAATATGTTTGTCCACTTAAACTTTAACGCTCAACTTTCAATTTTTCAACTTCGTGATATGCTTAAGGTAATATTATACTATTATACCCGTGTGTCCCATTCCAAGGCATACCCCCGCGATCAAGGTAAGCACAACGATTCATCGTAGCAGGTGAGTATACTGATGTCATCCTTTAAGATATCCTGACTGTGTCTAGGTCTGCATATAATCTGTTTTATCATGTTTTGATTTCTTAACAATGAACACCCAAATAAATACTAATCAAATCCTGGAAATATAAACAGCACACTCTATCATGCAAGTATCTTCCCTACCACATATTTCACAAGTCCAATCCATATTTCTGAAATCTTAACTGGGAATAGGTTGAGAAGAGAACAGAATAGATCTTTAACAGAGATGGTATAATATACAGATCAAATGAGTTTTTCTCAGTTTGATATAGGTTTCTCGGGTTTCTTTTGGGCACTTGAGGGCCTCTTTCGGGTGTATTAAATCTATAGCGCGACAACGTACAGCTATGTCAGCATGTATCTGGATGCAGCAGAAGCTGTCGTTGCCTAGCACCTCCAGGTCGGCATATATCTGGATGCAGCAGAGGAGGTACACGACTTTTTTAGAGAAGATTTCAGAATCAGATCAAAATTGTGTGTATCGGGACAACATACAGACATTCAAATAGAAATGAGCTAATTCCAAGTGACTTTCTTTCCTGGGTTCATGTACAATTTTAGTTCTGAACAGAAGAACAGCCAAGATATCCCCGGATGATACAACAATATAAAGACCCAAAACCTCAGATGTTGGCTATCTATCAACGCAAGATTTAAGACCATAAAATCATACGCCGTTGGTATGTTACCCACATGGTACATAGTTCGTTATGTTTATATCACTTAGTATCTTTTATCATTTGAGCGTCAAGCCTATCGACATATCGCAGTAGATCCTAGTCTTTTCAGCTATGGCACCTTACATGTGTTAGTCAAACCCTTTAACACGAACATTTATTTCACTTCCCATATCATGCAATATATCTTTTTGACTTTTTCATTTTCTAATGTTTTTGTATTTTTCTCATTTTCTCCCCCTAAAACAATGCATATATATAGCAAACTCTTTTTGTATTTTCTGAGTTTTCTCCTCCTAAACTCTATATCTATCTATATGTTCCTCTCCCCCCCTAAATTTGTGCATAAATCTTGTATTTTTGCGCAAATTTACCATTTACTAGAGAAAGGACACTTTATATACAAAATAAAGAACTAAGAAAGAAAAAAAAAATATTTTTGCTTAACCGTTCCGTCATTAGATTGAAGACTAATCAAATTCAAATCAAAGTACTGAATTTAAACGGTACCTTTTGCTGATCTTATCTCACTTCTCTAATCTCCTCCAAAGGAAACATATCATCTGTAAAAAAAATTTGAACTTTTTGCAACAGTGAAATGTTACCCGTTTTTATCTTTGGAACAACCGCTATCAACATTCCAGAGATTGTCAACAGCTCCTCCTTAGTTGTTCCTGAAAAGTAAGGAGATTAGTAAGACATTGGTACCCAGGCCATCGTGGTCCTGGGTTTTCCTGAAGCATCAAAATAAGACACTTCCTTTAGACATAAGTCCCCTTTCGTCTCAAGGATTGGAGATGTTGCCACTTTGCATTTGGGTTTCCAAATTTGTTTCGACTTAACAAACGTCTTTGTTGCCTTCGGTTGAGCAACTTTAGCTGTTTCAAGTTTGTTGGTTTTAGAAACACAGTTTTGTTCCTGAACAGCCCTTTGTTTGTTTTTAGCAACATTCCAATCCCCATCAGAAGGTTTAACCTTGGGATTCACATTCTTCATTGCCTTAGGTGATGATACCTTCATCGGCTTGGAATGGTAGTTACCCTTTGGTGTAACCCTCTGATTTTGCATATAGTAGGGTACGTAAGGACGCCTTGTGCAGTTTCTAGCAATATGACCCGCAATGCCACAGTTGTAGCAAGTTTGTCTTTTCCTCGGAAAGACGTTTTGAGCAGCTTGATTCGCTCTAGCAGGTCCTGAAGGACAAACCGGTCCTTTTTGCGTTGGATTCGCCTGCACTTTACTTTCAGACGAAGACGAATTTGGGTGCTTGTATGTACTGGTTGCAAAAGTCTTGTTGCTTTGAGCACCATTCTTCGTCTTTTCTCCCTGATTGGAGCTTTCAATCACCTTGTCATGAGCCTTATGGGATCGTGATTGTCCTTGATGAGCAGACTTCTTATATCCTCGACTTTGATCTGCTAGTTTTGGCTCATTCCTCTTGTTGTGAACCGGCTCACAAACATCAGCACACGAGTGAGTGTTGGCATTTCGTTGCACTTTTGGACGATGAACACAATTTCTAGCAATGTGTCCAGGAATTCCACAGTTGAAACATGTCTGTCGTTTCAATGTATGGAGATTCTGAGGGCTAGCAGCATTAGCTGATTT
Source organism: Helianthus tuberosus (assembly GCA_030545235.1). Lineage (NCBI taxonomy): Eukaryota > Viridiplantae > Streptophyta > Magnoliopsida > Asterales > Asteraceae > Helianthus > Helianthus tuberosus. Next base: position 47,083 of record JARYGA010017473.1, read on the forward strand.
GATGGGTCTAGATGACCGAGCTTGCGTTGCCTGTGTTCCATGTGCCTTTTCTGAGTTCTTCTGTACCTGCTGATCAGAACTAGCACAAGCATGAGATTCAGATGGATGATGTTTTTCGTCTTTTATAATTTTATCAGGATCATTTTGAAAAGACGATTCAGTTTCTGTTTTAATCTCCTTTTCAGAAACATTTTCTTGTGACTGTTCATTTATTGTGACCACCTCTTCTTTTACAAAAACAGATCCAGTTTTAATTTCTGAAGATGCAGAAGTTTCATCAACACATGTTTCTACAACATATGTATCATCTGAGTTTGATAATGGTTCCTTTTCAACCTCGGTTTCCAATGGGGTCCCACTAGGTTCAACATTAGGGACGTCCACTAAGACCGATTCAGAAGAAGAATCAGAACACTGTTGATTCTCTTGAGAAGAAGTTTCAGTGGTTTCGCTGAATGCTTCCTGAGGGACCTCACCTGTCACACTGTCATCAGCTGAAGAGTTAGAAACATTAGAATCACAATTTTCAGCTATTGAAAAACATCCATCATCACACACATTATTCAAAGTTTCATCACAAGCATTCACAGTTTTGCCCGAAACATAACTATGAAACGAGTTCAAAAACGATTGTCCAAACACACAACCAGAATCAGTTTTATCAAAAGTAGGTTTAGAAACATCAGAATTAAAAAGTGGTTCATCCCCAAACACATCACCCCATCCTACTTCAGGTACTTCATCTGCACATGATGAAGAAACGTTAGGATCAACAGTACCTTTGGAAACAAAACTAACTGGTTTAACCGCCTGTTTTTCAACAGGTCTGACATTTACTAATGACTTACAGTTTTTGGGACCATCAGTCATTTTGTTTTCGTTCAGCATCTCCTCCTCCGTCATAGGTAAATAAGTATAATTGTCATTGTAAGGAGGAGGAGCCTGATTAAAACCCAATCCCAACCCTTTTCTTTTCTGGTATGCTAGCTGTTGATTACACAAATTCTCGACCAATTTGCTGGAGGAATCAAATTTTTTAATATTTAGCTCATTTATTTGATATTTATCTCTAATAACCTCCAGTTCTTTAGTCACATTGCATAATTTTTCTTTAACCATGATGAGTTGGGCTGTAGCTACACTAACATCATCCTTGAGTTGGATGATGTCTTTTCGCTGAGCTTCTATTTTTTCTTTAAAAAGTTTTTCGTTATTAGCCAAAGTAAAATTTTTCCTTTTAATGTCATTGTAGTCTTCAATTAGCTCAGCGTTGTGTATTCTATAGGCTTCAACTCGTTCTCTACACTCAGGAGTACAGAAAACAGAAAGTATATCTTCTTTGGTAATTTCATGAGCCACCGGTTTGTGAAACATGAATGCCATAATTTCAGCGGGTGGCTGTTACTTTTGTTCTTCTCCTCAAAACACAAAACACAAACCAAACGAGAACCTGTGTACTCGCTAACTCAAACCCCTTGCACGCGATTGACTGAACTCGTTTTCTGAATCTCGCCTCAAAACCTGTCAAAACTGTTATCACAAAAACCAACAAACCTCGTTTTTTTAATTAATAAAAACCTTTTTTTTTAATTAAAATATATTTTTTTTTTATAAAAGAATACTTATTATTATTATTATTATTAAAAATCAATGATTAGGTAATAATAAACTAATGATTGTT
>JARYGA010017474.1:0-31412 GCA_030545235.1 Helianthus tuberosus
ATGCCGGAGAAGATGACTGGAAACTTTTGTCGGAAATGAGAGCAGGGATGGAGTGGGGTGGGGTAGCGTGGGTTGTGTTTTAACAAGTGGGGTCATAGAATACACTCTTTTAAATTTCCATGGTTTTTTTATTTAATTAACACAAGGGTAATTTAGGTATTTCATTAAAAAATTAACGGTAAAATAGACGGTGTTAGGAGACTGGACTGAAATGGTTACGAAAGTGAAACCATAGGGACTGAAATAGTGATTTTTGACAAACCACAGGGACGAAAACAGTAATTACCTCATTTAGATATCTTTTTTTGTTTTTTTATTAATAAGGACATTATGGTCAATTCACGTGTACTTAACAGAATAAATGGATGGGGTTAACGGATGTGGACTGAAATGGTTACGAAAGTAAAACCACAGGGACTGAAATCGCAATTTTTAAACTAATGGACTGAAATAGTGATTTTTGTCAAACCATAGGGACGAAAATAGTAATTAACTCTAAAATTAAACTCTATACATTTTGAACATACAATAAGGTTTTCTATTTACATAAACTTTTAATTTTGTGCAATTTTTTTAAAATTGTCATGTTTAATCATAAACAAACAAATTGTAAACAATCATGTAAATACAGGTACTTTAACCAAGAAACAACATACAACTAAATCATACAAAAAACTTTTAGGATCGAACCTAACATATCACAAACAAACAAACAAACAAACAAACAACTTCTTAAAAAAAATTCAAAAACAAAACATAATATCGACATATACAAATTTTAATCTTGAATACTAACAACCAGCTTTAATTTACTAACAAAAATGAATCAATCACCAACGCCACCTTCTAATATCCATTCTTATACTACGTGTTCAAGAATACATTAACAAAAGACTAAAATTATACTACCACAATCAAGTCTATCATGACATATTGTTCATCATATTGACTACAGCAAAAAAGAACCACAAACTTATAACAACCCTCAAAAACACCCTCAAACGCTTCGTAAACGAGAACCAAACACGTTTAACCTTATTTTATTTAAAAATAAAATAAAATAATTATCTATGTCCGGTCGCGGGCCACTACGGACTCCCCTCAATCTTCTCGCGGGGCGCGAGAAGCTCTTTTCTTACCGGAACCTTTTTACGCCACGTGGCACACCTAGTGTGGTGATCAGGCAACCCTAGCCGTAGCTAGGGTTCCCTTGCAGGGCGCAACAGGCAAGGATGGGGGGAGGGGTTGCGGGCAGCGAGAGACCCCCGAAACACCTATAAATTGTGCCTCAGTTCAGCATTTCAATTCGTTCAACTTCTCTTTCTCTCTCAGTCTCTATAATCCGAAAATAGCAGATAAAATACCCCCTAAAACACGAAGCTCTGCCCCATTGTAAGTATTTTAACCCCCGATCACTAATTCGTTACCTATAACAACCCTCAAGAAACACCCTAAACGCTCCTAAATACACCCCGAATACGAGAAACGGACCTGAATAACCCTTATATTAATAAATAACAAATAAAAACAAAAATAATAATCTGTCGCGGGGCGCGACCGAGCAACAAGTGGCGGAGCCACAGCTCGCCACGTGGCATGACACGCGTCGAGACCTGCCATGACTCAGCAAACCCTAAGCCGCCTTTAGGTCTCTGGCGGGGCGCGACGGCCCCCTTGTATCCGTCGCGGGCCGCGAGAAAGTGTCTGTCAGACACTATAAACAGGATCGATGGGTTTCAGTTGTTTCCGTTCAAAATCAAACTTTCTCTCTCAATTTCTGAATGTTAGAAATAATATTCGGGTAATATAACCACTAAAATAGTGAAGCTCTGACTCGTTGTAAGTATTATGACCCCCGGTTACGTATTAGATACGCTGCCCGATTGATCTTGTGCTCCCTAACGCTTGTCGAGGCTCTGCCCGACGTAGTCGTTAGAGTTCTGTCTCGGGGAGGGTATAACTAATGCAAATATTGGTTTATTATGCTAACGCGTGTGCATTGTTTAATTTATTAGATTATAACCAGGAAGTCACAGGGAAAAACCTAAAATAGCAATATGAGTAATTCCTCTTTTTGTAAACTGTGTTTACAAAACCTCAATTATTTTATATGATAATTAACAGTGATTGAGTATTTGCAATTCTACAATTATCGTCGGTATATTGGGGTTTTCTATACAAAATTTGTTACTACACTGTGAGTAGCAACACGACCACAAGTCGGGTTGACAGTGCTGTGGGTGGTAATTAAGGTAGAAATATAAACAAATGTAATTGCGCGATCGCCCTCAATGCTGTAAAATGATAAAACCTGTTTTGATTAAACTGGGATTCACTCACCCGTATTTCTTGCTGATAAAATGTTTTAAACACGTGTTTCAGGTAACTTAGTGTGAAGCCCATAAAAGCCACTGAAGGCTTAGAAAAGTGGCTATAAAAGTTATCTAATTAAAAAGGAGAATTGTTTCAATATTTAGGGTTTATCCTTATAAAAGAAATATCATGAATGAAAACTTGGGTTTTACCTATGTGTTTATTATTATAAAAATGTGGTGTTTTACTCTGATAAACTATTTCCTAACTACGGTCCTGATGAAAATTTCCGCTGCCAAATTGATAAACACTGATATCATCTGCTCTGAGTCTCGGCTCTCGCTCCCAGGGAGGGGCCGGGGGCTGTGACAGAATGTGGTATCAGAGCTAAGCCACTTGTTTAAGCCATTTAGGTGTTCTTCTAATACCTAGACCTTAAATGTTACTGTTAGGAAATACATATCTTATGTGTTATCCTGCAAACATAAATCTTAATACGATTATTATGAAGTTTATGTCATTAAATGAATTTTAATTCCCAATATGTGTTACTCCTATCTAAATCTTAAAGTTATTGATATGTTTAAAATTTCATATATATATATATATATATATATATATAAATATAAGTGATATATTAATAGTGTTATGCCTTATCAAATTTTATGAAATATTATATGTATCATATTCATATATTATGTGAATATAATTCAATATAAATTTTATAACATTATAATATTATGCTACTAATATTTAATATCTTAGTCAAAGATATTAATATAAGAAAACACAATTCAGATATGATAATTCGAAAATAACATAATATAAATATTAAGATAATATAATATATATATTATACTTAAATGATTTTATGTCATTTAAATTCTCAATATCTATTTGTATTTTACAATATGTTAGGCTATAAATATATAAAGAGGTTATAATCATAATATATTATTATTAAACTTCTGTGATAAATATCATACCCATATATTCATGTGAATACAATGCAATATAAATTATAATCATATTGTGATATTAACATTAATATCTTAATCAGAGATATAAGGTAACACCCTTTAGGTATGATGTCACTAAAGTATTATAATATAAAATATTATTCAATGCAAGTAGTATGATTTATGATATATCCCAAAACTTTACTCGACTTAAAATATCTATATATGTTTTATCAAAGTTTTGACAAAACAAGTAATTATATTTATTTTGTTAAAAATATAATATCTCAGCATACTTAAAACATGTTTATTATTTAATACAATATTACAACAAAAATTCATAATGATACTATGAAAATATTATATATGCTTTCAGCACATGTACATTTACATACACATGAAAAATGTGCAAAAATTTTATAAGTATTCTATATTTTATAAATTATATTAATGAAACAAATGATATTTCACATAAAATAGAAATATGTACAAAAATATCTGTTACTGTATAACTGTATAATTTAAAATATATACACGTAATACGTGTATATCACAAGGAAATAACTTAAGAATTTTATCATTTAATAGTTTAACTCATTTCTTAAACTATATTTGATTTATATATATGTATATTCTGATAAAAGAATAATACTTCATACAATAAGGATCAAATTTAGAAACGCCAAACTTTGTATTATCTATTATGATTCTTTAAATAAATAAAATTTATAAATCAAGAATCAAGTCCTAAATATTTTCAACCAACATGGTTCAACCCTCTGGTTAAAGCTATTCTAAGAAATCCGTAAGGATTATATATTTTGATTTAATTAGTTATTCACCCTTTTATTTCAAAATAGTATGATCAACAGAAATTCATTCCAATTACTATTGTTAATATAAGAAAATAAAGTTATGAAAATAAAAAGGATAATTAATACCCCCCGCTATAGAATTGGATTGTTATAATTTAGTATTATATATTATTTTGAAGGGTGGGAGTTGGCTACAAAGTCCATTTTTCCTACAAAGTGTACAAAGTCATAAAACACCACAATTTCAACTATAAAACACACTCAAACCCCACAAATAACAAAGTAAAGATTACTAGAATGCCATATTTGTGGGTTTTGTGTTGTGTTTTGGATGATAAGGCTTTGATTTTCGAATGACTAACATTAGTGTGTTTTTTGATGATCATCATGTTGTGTTTTATATTCATAGTTCTACGATGTTGTGTTTGAAGTTTTTATGGAATGTTAGGGTTTGGATATTGTGTTTTAATGATCTTCACACTGTTATTTGTGGGTTTTGAGTGTGTTTTATGGTTGAAATTATGGTTTTTTATGACTTTGTACACTTTGTAGGAAAAATGGACTTTGTAGCCGAACCCCACCCTTATTTTGAAAATCTTGTATATATATGCACATACAAAATAGAATTTCTTGCTAATGTATACAATAAATTAAGATAAATATCTTCTGTAGAAAAGCAAATTTTGTATGTAACAGAAGAAACAGATCTACCTATTTACCTAGAAATTTTCCAAATGATTTTTCAACTCATTAACCACAATTTACCCAAAAGAAACCCTAAGGACACTTGGGTTAGCACCAAGGGAAAAATAGTAGAATCAATGACTGAAAATCTCAGGATTTAATATAAACATTTAATTCTAGCCACAGTCACAACCACAGTTCCTACCAAACATCCCGAATATTTATCCAATCATGACCCTGAGAATATAAGCTAAGTTGAGAAAATATAAAGCCATTCTTAGTAAAACACCGAGCCCATAATCTAGAATAAGAGCTCGTCTGTAACTACGATAACAGAAAATAGCACATAATATATTATATATATACTTCCCTTATATTTTGATAAAAAAATATAGTGAAAAAAATGTTAGAATATAATATATATGTATATATATATATATATTTATCAATGCATCATACTGATAGGTATGATTATACTTGTGCTAAATAAAGTGACAAAATGTGCTTGTATAATTGCTTAGTTCTGTGATAATTATATCAAAATATGTTTGCAATTCAGATGTCAAAGGAAATAACCTGTAATCAAGAAATTCAGGCTAGTAATGAAAACTCTTGGGACAAGAGCACAATAGAAAACATAATAGCTCAAGGAATATCGAATACCATTCCTTCAATTATTGAAGCTATTAAAATTTCTATACCTATAAACGAAAGTCCTACTTTACGTTGTAAGCATACCCATCACTTCAAACCTAACCCTATTAACAATGGAGGTCATGATATTCGTATCAAAACTCCATCTTCCAAACGAAAGAAAATCACAACCTATAGCTACTCTTGTAAAGAATTCCGCTCCGACAAATCATGTAAGGACAAAGAAACGGAACCAGCAATCACGCGACCTACCTGCAACGACCATAACAACAAGCACGTAAGAAAATGCCATTCTAAGAAGACACTTTGTTGTAACTTCTGCAAAAAGACTGGGCATACAGAGGAAGAATGTAGAAGGAGAAGGAAAACTAATGTATGTTACAAATGCGGAGATCCAGGCCACTTCCGTCTCTACTGCCCGAAACTATCTAAGGCACCCAACAACGAGGATAGAAACCCAGATGAGGCTAAGGAAAACGCATAAATATTACAATACCGGAGACAACAGCAAAATAAGCACCCTTACGTTTTGACTATACTTAAGTTAGTTGACTTTTGATTCCGATCAAAACTTCATCAATAAAAGGTCTTTATTTTTCTTTTATAGAGCCAATTCTCATTTGTCTCATCTCTTGACAAATTCATATGTTGCACTAGCATTGCTTGTTACGCATGTGATTCCACTTCAAAAGATTTTCTATTCACAAGTTCGAATATTATGTTATGGTACTCATTTTAAATCTTGATAACTTGCATTATTGCAAAAACTTTGACTTTTGATATCAAGTCAACATATTTCTTGGAAAACTCCTTTTCTTTTCACTTATGGGTTTTCATTATAACCATTTCTTGTCAATACATATATTCATTGTTGGAATATGTCCCAAACCAAGCTCAATTGTTTGAACTTGTTCACAATATACATTCAATTCCAGATTCCATATGATGAATTGAGATCATCATATTCGAGGTAATCTCAATCAACTCTTCATTTGTTTGAACCATAGTAAACTTGTTTAAAATCTTCAACTCCAACAAATCATTTGTTAAATCACGACACCTTGTAGTGGCGATTTATTTAAAACTTGGACTCATTTCATTTTCACACCTGAGGTATGAATTTATCTATCTTCTGTTGATTCATCATCCTAAAGATAAAACTTGACACAACTATGTGTTAGGATAAGGGTACATAAATTCATATTGTATTCCAATGTGCCTCCAACATTTCTTTCATCTTTGATCAATCCTACGATATTTAATTATTCCTTCATTTGAACATCCTATCTTTTGAATATCCATATTCACTTCATTGAAGCTTTCAGTTAAATTCGAAAATGGTGAATTCATTCGGTCACCGTAATCATTGAATTCTTTCAATCACTACAACACCTTGCGGTGTCTGTATAAATTTGTAGCTTGTGCTAATAGTAAACCCTAATCATATCAATTCATAAGTCATTCGTTTGCCTCATCATTTATGTAGTATTGATACAGTTATGTATTAAGACAATGATACATTAAATTCTATTGTATTTCCGGTGTATCTCTGCCATTTAAATAAACGTCATTGATTTCTGGTTTAATTATTGACAAATCATTTTTCATACTTCAATCTTCAATTGAGATTATTGATTCAAAGTTGTTTTTAAACAAACAAAGTAAGTTCTCTTTTGGCATTGAATCCTATTGTCCCTAAAGGTCGTTTATATTCAATTCATATGCCTCTATTGATCCTGTGAAACTTAATTATATCACGTTCAGTTAATAATTCCTGGAACTAATCGAAACAATTATGTTTCTCATTTTCTTCGATGTCCTTAGAAAAATCTCACTAAGGATTCATCTGCTAAGCATTTTTGTAAAGATTTCATACATCATTTCTGTCAGTGGTAGCTGATAAGCTACGGGTTCTACTCGTCTAATAAATGATCCAACATAACTGGAATTTGACTTCCCTCTTTTAACGAATCTAACTACCCCTTTCATAGGGAAACTTTTAACCAAAACCACTTGAAAGATTTTCATCTGTTCTGATAATCTCGTATTGCTTTAACTTGAACTATCTTGTCTATTGTTTCTTGCACTATCTCAAGTTCAGATGAGTTACATTCTCCAAATTTATGCCAAACAGACAGGAATTTGGAACTTCCGTCCATTAAATACTTCAAAGATGCTTTGACACTATTTTTACTAACTACAAGATTTGATCTAACTCCAAGGAGATATCACAGCTCAAATCTCAAGGACGAGATTTAAAACAAGGTGGAGAGGATATAACAACCCTCAAGAAACACCCTAAACGCTCCTAAATACACCCCGAATACGAGAAACGGACCTGAATAACCCTTATATTAATAAATAACAAATAAAAACAAAATAACAGTCTGTCGCGGGGCATGACAGACTGTCCTTCAGCTGTCGCGGGGCGCGACCGAGCAACAAGTGGCAGAGCCACAGCCCGCCACGTGGCATGAAATGCGTCGAGACCTGCCGTGACTCAGCAAACCCTAAACCGCCTTTAGGTCTCTGGCAGGGCGCGACGGTCCCCCTTGTATCCGTCACGGGCCGTGAGAAAGTGTCTGTCAGACACTATAAATAGGATCGATGGGTTTCAGTTGTTTCCGTTCAAAATCAAACTTTTCTCTCAATTTCTGAATGTTAGAAATAATATCTGGGTATTATACCCACTAAAATAGTGAAGCTCTGCCTCGTTGTAAGTATTATTACCCCCGGTTACGTATTAGATACGCTGCCCGATTGATTTAGTGCTCCGTAACGCCTGTCGAGGCTCTGCCCGACATAGTCATTAGAGTTCTGTCTCGGGGAGGGTATAACTAATGTAAATATTGGGTTATTATGCTAACGCGTGTGCATTGTTTAATTTATTAGATTATAAATAGTAAGTCATAGGGAAAAACCTAAAATAGCAATGTGAGTAATTCCTCTTTTTGTAAACTGTTTCTACAAAACCTCAATTATTTTACATGATAATTAACAGTGATTGAGTATTTGTAATTCTATAATTATCGTGGGTATGTTGGGGTTTTGTATACAAAATTTGTTACTACACTATGAGTAGTAATATGACCACAAGTCGGTTTGATAGTGCCGTGGGTGGTAATTAAGGTAGAAATATAAACAAATGTAATTGTGCGATCGCCCTCAATGCTGTGAAATGGTAAAACCTGTTTTGATTAAACTGGGATTCACTCACCAGTATTTCTTGCTGATAAAATGTTTTAAACACGTGTTTCAGGTAACTTAGTGTGAAGCCTATAAAAGCCAGCTGGAGAGCACTGAAGGCTTAGAAAAGTGGCGTTTTACTCTGTAATTCTACACTTATCCCTATAAAAGAAATATTATGAATGAAAACTTGGGTTTTACCCATGTGTTTATTATTATAAAATTGTGGTGTTTTACTCTGATAAACTATTTCCTAACTACGGTCCTGATGAAAAGTTCCGCTGCCAAATTGATAAACACTGATACCATCTTCTCTGAGTCTCGCGGCTCCCGCTCCCAGGGAGGGGTCAGGGGCTGTGACATTACCCTACCCGATTGATCTAGGACCCAGCAACGCATGTCAAGGCTCTGTCTGACTAAGTACATTGGGGTTCTGTCTCGTGATGTATGGCTAAAGTGATTTGGGTTATTTTACTAACACACGTGCATTGTATGTTTTTAGTAGAAACTCAAGAAAATAATCAGGAAGCCCGCAGAAAAACCTAAGTTTACAATGTGAGTCATTCTTCTTTTCATCAACTTACTTTACAAAACCCTAAATGTTTTCAGTTATACTTACAATGATTAAGTTTTTGTATTCTACAAAATACCGCCGGTATTATGGGGTTTTGTATGTACTACTTGATAATCTTCACAATTGGACACGGGTAGCCAATGTGTGATATGACCATAGTCACAGATCCGTCGAGTGACAAGTACTTTGAGTTTTTGGTTAGATATAAACATTATAATCACTCTTAATATTGTGAAGTTATAACAATGTAATTTTTATAAAATGGAATGTACTCGCCAGTATTTCTTGCCGATAAAATGTTTTCAAAACGCATTTCCGGTAACCTAATGTGAAGTTATAAGAAGCCAGCTATGAAGCACTAAAACTTAAAGAAAGTGGCTTTAATCTACCTGAATAAAAGAAAAAGTTATATTTTCAGCAAACTAGGGTTTATGCTTATAAAAATATTATAAACAAAATATGGGTTTTTATCCCATTTGTTTAATATAAAAGTATGGTGTTTGCAAACTCTGAAATTATTTCCTAACTACGATCCTAATGTCTCATTTCCACTGCCAAATTAATAAATACCAATACCACTTGACTGGTTCGCGACTCCCACTCCTTGGGTAGGGTCGGGGGTTGCGACAGAAGGTGGTATTAGAGCCACTGATTTAAGCCATTTAGGTGTTCTTTTAATACCTAAAATTTTTATATTTATGTTAGGAAATTTATATAAATAACTTATGTATTATTCTGTGTATATATATATATATATTATTTTGACAATTTCTTTTAAGTTTACAGTATGAGTGATCAGGGTACTTCTGACGCTTATCGTCACCTACCTCATTCTCCAATGGATGAAGGAATATCCCAGCCAACCTCCGGATATGTAGCCGATTCCGAGGAAATCTTTTTTTTTAAGCCAAATCCGAAGAACCTTTTCCCTCTAAGAAAAGAGGATGGTTTAGTAGAGCAAAAGTGGAAAGGAGAAAAAGAATGAGGAAAATCCAACAACAAGCAGTACTAAATAGAGCTGAGAGAAATACCCCAAATCCAATAGCTAGACCTATATGGGAAGATGAATTGGATAGGAGACTAGCCAACCTTAATATGCTTAGAGCTACAGAAGGAGAACTTGATCTCAACCAAGTAGTAGTACCAGAACCATAATTACTACCTTTATACCCTGACCAACCCATGAACCTAGAACAAAACCAGGAAAACCCACTTCCAATCCTAGCCTTTAATCCAAACGAATTACCTAGATTGCCAGCCCCAAATCCTTTAGAGCAATGGTGGAACAACGATTGGGCATTTCAAAATCTAATGAATGACCCATATATGCCATACGGAGAACCAGTACCAGCTTACCCTGAACCCATACCAGCCCCAATGCCACCAATGAATCAGGAGAACGTGGAAGAACTTCGCCAGTATGGTGAAGAATTGGTTGAGGAAGGAAACCGGATTCACCAAATCGGAGAAAAACTCGTCTGGAAATACGATGAGAGGGAGATGCAATATTAGAAAGTCAACGCCTAATATACTATATATATATATGTGTGTGTGTGTGTGTGTGTATGTGTAATTTCTGTTACATAGAAAAAAATCAACTAAAATAGATATAAATTAATATATATCGCCTATATATATATATTGTCACACCCCTTTCTAAGGCGGAAGCACGAGGTGTGATCATGAAAGGTTCTCATTGCATACGAAAGGTAAACATACTACATGCTCGTAAAAATAACTCCAAATACTAAACATTTCATAACTGAAAACATGATTTAAGTGTTTACATCACAATACAACATTTTGTCTGAAAAGTTTACAACTTTATTCAAAAGTAAAACATAAGCAACATCCACGAACAAGAGTATGACCGCGCGCACATCCACTTTAGTTACCTGAAATACATGTGAGTTTTTGAAAAAAAACGTCAACATAATGTTGGTGTGAATTCATGCAGTTCTTGTATTGAACATTTGTATACTTTGTATGAAAACATGGTATGTATCTTGTACAAATCAAGTATTCTTGTATAAATCAAGTATTCTTGTATAAATTAAGTATTCTTGTATAAATCACGTATTCTTGTATAAATCAAGTACTCTTGTATAAATCAAGTATTCTTGTATAAATCACGTATTCTTGTATGTATCAAGGTTGTTAATGGGTTGCAAGGCCATTAACATGTGACACGACATAGGAAGCAACCAAACCATAGGCATTTTTCTAGTTGTCGATTCACGACGGACACACAAAAGCACTACTCGGTACTAGTTTTCACCAAGAGTGTGGCTGCCCGAAAACCCATTAGATCTAACCTTTTGTTCTGCGGTCTTAGTATGTACACGATTAATGGTGCTTATGGTACCCTATTCGTGACACGATTTCTCGTATCATTCCTCAAAACGCATCATACTTGGTACTAGTTATCACCAAGAGTGCTTCTTGTTTTTGTATCCATCATACCATTTATAAACATTGTAACATTTGTATCATGTATTTCACCCCCGAGGTTATAAAACTGAAAACAGTTAAAAGAAAAAGGGGAGCATGAACTCACAACTTTGCGTTCATGCGTCGTAAACTTCACCGGATTTGCTTATCTAGCGTCGTGACCTAAACGTGTTTTATTAACGTGAGTCACTAGACTTGTATCGCACAAGTACAAGTCACTATCTTTTATGTATTTGTTCTTGTGTTAAAAATAATTTATATTTTTAACTATGTGTCTTACTTATATTATTTTCTCAACAATAAATATAAGTATCTTGTATTTTTCACCCGGATTATGTATTTTGTCCACAATCTTCATTTCATGTTCATAACTTGTCCAAGTTATTTATTCTATCAAGTAATATATTTTCATAAATATATTCTCTTGTATTTGTCTAAGTATGTTGTATGTGTATTTTTTTGTATCTTCACTCCTTAGGAGTATTTAGTGTATTTTCAAGTCCTAATACACTATCACGTATAATACATACTACATACACTTAGCACAGAATTTGGTGATCAATAAATATATATATTTTTCTCAAAAATATACATACTTAATATCAATTTTAATCTTGAAGAAATCATCATTTCTTAACACAAAAATTAGGGAACCCTTGGTAAAGGTTTTTAGATACATTTTTAGGGAATAAGTTTCTCAAAAGAAACTTATATTTTTCGAAGTGTCAAAATTTATAAAAATTTTGACATAGTTTCCCCTAAAAATGGAGGTTTCCCATGTTTTCAAAACATGTGTTTATTTTCTTTTAAATCATCATCAACAATCATCAATTCACTCAACACTTACCAAGTGTCAAAATCAAGTATATTACACTACATCATGAACTCGAAGTTTTTGTAAGAACTTGTAGTAACTTACCATGTTAGTTACCCTTAAAAACATGGTTGTTTGTTTGTAAATCTCATTATTAAAAGGTTTGGTCCTTTACAACTTGTAATCACATTTTACAAAAATATTTATTTGTAACATCTTCTCGTTTCTCTAGTATCTTTACACTTATTTTATCACCAAAAGTAGTGTATGTTTAAGTAAAACCAAGATCTTCTAAAAATCATATTTTAAACTTGGTTCTATTAGAAAAACCACTCATGAATCTTAGATTCACAAGATTACTAACTTGCTTTGTTTAATATTTTCCAAGAAATCATTCATTTATCAAGTTCATGACTTAACAAGAAGATGATTATTCTAGGTTTACATAATCATCCTCCCACTTGCTAGATCATGTGTTTAATCACTATCTAGCAAGCTTCATGTGATGTTCAACATCATCATTTCAACTAACAAGCATTATTCATACACTAAACTCTTAGTTTCATCACTATTTCATTATGTGTAAGACTTATGTTCAAGATTCAAGTTCATATTCTTTAGTGTTCTTGTGATAAACAACATGTTATATCTTTTAACCAACTAATATGGAAGTAAATAAGGGTGTTCAAGAATCTTACAACTAGCTTAAAGCTAGGGAAGATCATAAGTGAAAATGTGGAGGATAATGGCAAATGAGTGAGGTCCTTCAAGTTCCAAGAGTTCCACACCTTCTAACCTTGCTTCTTACACCTTAGAATGCACTTGGAATGGTTGAATTGAATTGAAAAATGGTGGTGGTGTTGGCTCTAAGTTCAGCCGAGAGCAAGAGGGAGAGAGAGAGAGAGAGCAAGAGATGAAGGTGTTGTGGTGTGTTAGATGAATGGTTTACTTATAATCTCAAGTTCATTACCCAAGGGTCCTTATGTCTCAACAAGTACATACACTATCTAAATAGAATCAAGGAAAGATCTTAACAAGAGATTTGGAAGATTTTTGATATCTTGGAGGTGGGGTCCCTTTAGGGGCCGGTTACACAAAAGGGGGGGGGGGGGTCTAGTTAGGTTTCCAACCTTAGTTGCTTCACTTAGTTAGAAAGTAAGGGTGTTAGTTAGGTATTTTGTGTGCTAAAAGTTTAGGGGATGTAATATGGTGTTCGGTGACCATAACTAGCTCAGAAATAAATAAACAATGTTTCTGGTAATGTTTTTGTGTTCCGTGTAATGTCCGGTTGTTCGGTTAAATACCGGTTCGTTAAAGTGCTAAGTTTCACCGTTTAGTGTCCTTTATGTACCCTTTTGTAACACTTTCAATTCCCGACACTTAGGGAAGTATTCTGAATGATAAATCATGAATTTTGCATAATATTTACGTGTTAAAAGCTGATTCATAGCTGAATTTAATAAAATTCTGCACTTAAAGTGCGTTTCGGGTGCTTTTTAGTGCGTATTTTAGCTTTCGGAATGTCTATATATAAACCCTTGTATGTACTCTTGGGTTTTAACGTATTCTTGTCGTTGGACCTACACCTAGGCTCCAATTTTATCGTCTAACTGCTTTCTGCAGATTTGTTGACACAATGTGTCTTACCGGTGAGTTTACTAGTATTTCTGACGCAACGCTGTTCATTTATGCATAAAGTAATTCTTGTAGTATAAAACGTGCATGAATTCACTTGTATAGTATGTAATCAGACGATGTTGACATTTAAGCACATAATTGCAGTCATTAAATAATAATTAAAGTGTACGGAAATTACCGGTTTGGTGCCAGTTGTCACGGTCTCCCCCCGTTAAAAGAATTTCGTCCCGAAATTCAGGCTGAACTAACTCTCGCAGGAATCTTCTTGAACAGGTGGGGGTACTTTTCTTTGAACTAGTCTTCAAGTTCCCATGTGTACTCGGGTCCGTGCTTATAGTTCCAACATACTTTGACAAGTTTCACACTGCTCCTCCTGGTCTTGTTGACTTTCCAGTTGGTAACCTCAACTGGCCGTTCTGTAAATCGGAGGGTGTCATCGATATGCACTTCATCCGCAGGGATGATCACGTTTTCTTGTGTTGGACTCTTCTTGATATTGGATACATGGAACATATCATGTACTCCATTAAGTTCTTCCGGTAATTCCAATTTATATGCCACGGTACCAATTCTTTCCAAAATATTGAATGGTCCGATGTATCGTGGATTCAGCTTTCCACGTTTTCCAAATCTTACTACGCCCTTCCAAGGTGAGACTTTTAACAACACTTTGTCTCCCACCTCGAACTCTAATGGTTTCCATCTTTGATCAGCGTAGCTCTTTTGTCGATCTCGGGCCGCTTTAATGCGCTCTCGGATCTGCATAATCTTGTCGGTTGTCTCTTGTACAAGTTCAGGACCAACCATACATTTATCTCCTGCGTCTGCCCAACATAATGGCGATCGGCACTTGCGGCCATACAGAGCTTCAAACGGTGTGGCTTTTATGCTCGTATGATAACTGTTATTGTAGGAAAACTCAACTAAAGGTAGATGAGTATCCCAGCTGCCGCCTAAGTCCATGACACTTGCACGAAGCATATCTTCTAACGTTTGTATGGTTCGTTCGCTCTGGCCGTCTGTTTATGGATGGAATGCCGTGCTTAGATCTAGCTGAGATCCAAAGGCTTCCTGAAAGGATTGCCAGATTCTTGAGACAAAGCGTCCATCTCTGTTGGAAATAATTGAGATAGGCACTCCATGCCGTGCCACGATTTCTTTTAAGTATATCTCAGCAAGCTTTCCAGTGCTGTCTTTTTCTCGGATCGGTAGTAAATGCGTAGATTTCGTCAACCGATCAACTATCACCCATATCATATCGTGCCCTCTAGGGGTCCTGGGTAATTTCGTTATGAAGTCCATCGAGATTTGCTCCCACTTCCACATGGGTATCTCTGATTGTTGTACTAGGTCGGACGGTTTCTGATATTCAGCCTTAACCTTAGCATAGGTTAGGCATTTTCCAACATAAACAGCAACATCGCTCTTGAGTCTCGGCCACCAATAGTATTCTTTTAAGTCTTGATACATCTTGTCTGATCCTGGATGGATCGAGTATCTCGATTTATGCGCTTCATCAAGGATGACTTCTCGTATGCCACCATAGAGCGGAACCCAAATACGCTTCTTAAAGTATAAGGTTTCCTCTTCTTTTGGCACCATATAATTCAACATACCCCGAAGGTATTCAGCTTTACGGTTTTCCATCTTAAGGGCTTCTTGTTGTGCGTCACGTATACGTGCTGTGAGGTTCGTTTGAATAGTCATTTCCAATGCTCGAACCCTTAGGGTCTTAACCCTTTCTTTTCGACTTAGCGCGTCTGCTACAACGTTCGCCTTTCCAGGATCTTAATCTCACAGTCATAATCGTTCAGTAGTTCGACCCATCGTCGCTAACGCATGTTTAGTTCCTTCTGATCAAGTATATGTTGTAGACTTTTGTGATCTGTGAAGATTGTACATCGAGTACCATATAAATAGTGTCGCCAGATCTTCAAGGCGAATACCACTGCACCTAGTTCCAAGTTGTGCGTGGTGTAATTTCTTTCGTGTACCTTCAACTGTCTTGAAGCGTAAGCGATGACTTTCTGGCGTTGCATGAGCACGCAACCCAAACCTTGTCGTGAAGCGTCGCAGTATACCACGAAGTCTTCAGTGCCTTCGGGTAATGATAATATTGGTGCATCGCATAGCTTATTTTTAAGTAG
The DNA here is from genome assembly GCA_030545235.1 of Helianthus tuberosus. Lineage (NCBI taxonomy): Eukaryota > Viridiplantae > Streptophyta > Magnoliopsida > Asterales > Asteraceae > Helianthus > Helianthus tuberosus. Next base: position 16,236 of record JARYGA010017474.1, read on the forward strand.
CTGGAAGGCTTCTTCCTGCTTATCACCCCAGTCGTATTTCTTGTCTTTTTGCGTAAGGGTAGTTAGCGGTTGAGCTATCTTGGAGAAATTCTCAATGAATCGCCGATAATAACCCGCTAAGCCCAAAAATTGTCAAACTTCCGTTGGGGTTTTGGGGGCTTCCCAATTCTTTATTGCTTCAATCTTTGATGGGTCTACATGAATGCCCTTCTCGTTCACGACATGACCAATAAATTGTACTTCGTGAATCCAGAATTCTCATTTCGAGAACTTTGCATAAAGTTTCTCTTTCTTCAGTAGTTCCAAAATGGTTCTGAGGTGTTGCTCATGTTCTTCTTTCGTTCGTGAGTAAAGCAGGATATCATCGATAAATACAATCATGAATTTATCGAGATATGGTTTGCATACGCGGTTCATCAGATCCATAAATACCGCTGGCGCGTTCGTTAGTCTGAATGGCATCACAAGAAACTCGTAATGCCCATAGCGTGTTCTGAATGCAGTCTTTGGTACGCTTTCCTCTTGTATCCTTAACTGATGGTATCCAGATCGAAGATCGATCTTGGAATAGTAGATTGATCCTTGCAATTGATCAAATAGGTCGTCAATCCTCGGTAGCGGGTACCGATTCTTGACAGTGAGCTTGTTCAACTCTCTATAGTCGATACACATCCGCAGAGTTCCATCCTTCTTCTTTACGAACAATACTGGAGCTCCCCAGGGTGAGAAGCTTGGCCTTATGAATCGTTTATCCAACAATTCCTAGAGTTGTGTAGATAATTCTTGCATTTTGGATGGTGCAAGCCGATAGGGTGCCTTGGCTACAGGAGCGGCTCCTGGAACCAAGTCTATACGGAATTCAACTTGTCATTGCGGAGGTAGTCCTGGCAGATCTTCGGGAAAAACATTAGGGAATCCCTTCACCACAGGAATGTCTTCGAGTGTCGGCTCCTCAGCCTTCTTGTCTACAACATGTGCCAGGAAAGCGACGCATCCTTTCCTTAAGCACTTCTGTGCCTTCATACAACTGATGATTCGTAGAGGCACATCTCGTTTTTTCCCATGCACGATGAACGTTTCATCATTCGCCAGAGGGATGCGAATGATTTTCTCATGACAAATAACTTCAGCTTTGTTCTTGGACAACCAGTCCATTCTGACCACTACATCGAAGCTACCCAATTGAATAGGTAAGAGGTCGATGCTAAATCTTCGTTCACCAAGTTCTAATGTGCAGCCTCTAACAACTTCGCCCAATTCAACAAGTTTACCATTGGCTAGTTCTATGGAGTAAGGAATATGTAATCTACTAGATTCTATCCCAAGCATACGTTTAAATTCCACAGACATGAAGCTATAATCGGCACCAGTGTCAAATAATATGGATGCATAGTGATTGTTAATGAGAAACGTACCGGTGACCACGTTAGGGTCCTCGCGTGCGTTCCTTGCTCCAATCACAAATGCTCGAGCCTGAGCGTTGTTTCCCCTTGGGCAATCTTTCATGAAATAATCATTGCTTCCACAACTGAAGCATCCTTGGTTCCGCCCATTTCCGTTACCATTCCTGTTACCAGCACAATTTCCATTTCCACCATCTCTATTACCAGCACCATTGCGGTTTCCATTTCCGTTCCTTCCTTTTCCCCAACAGTCCTCAGTAAGGTGACCCAGCTTTATACACTTGTCGCATTTTGGAATGCGACAAACCCCTTCGTGATGACGCTTGCAATTTTTGCAAATAGGCAGAGTGCCCAGGTACCTTTTGGCAGGAGCGTCATTCATAGTTGCAAGAGTTTTCTCCTCCTGAGGCGGGTTAGTGTCACGCTTCTTGGTGGAACCCTTGTTGTTACGTGTCGCTTGATTCAGGTTCGCATGCTTCCTTTTCTTGTCACCAGATGACTCAGCATGCGTCTCGGTCTTTTCAGTTGGATTCAACGATAACTTCTTCATTCGCACGGCATCTTCAGTAAGGCTGACAGCCAGAGTTACAACCTCAGTGATTGTTGCGGGTTTGGCTGAAGTTACCATGCTGCGAAATTCTGAGGCCAATCCCCAGATGTAGCGTTCAACGTGCTTAAACTTGGGAGTCACCATGTAGGGAAGTACTCTAGACAGATCGTGGAACCTTCGAGTATACCCAGCAATGTCAGCACCTTCCATGGTCAAGTGCCAGAACTCAGTCTCCAATCGTTGGAGTTCAGCACGAGAGCAATACTTCTCTCTCATTTTCTCCTTCAGCTCATCCCAAGACATGCCATACGCGGCATCATCACCCAGAGTCTGTACTTGCAAGTTCCACCAAGTCAATGATTCATCAACAAACAACCCTGTAGCAAAAGTGACTTGCTGATCCGCGGTACACTTGCTCATGCGGATAGTGGCTTCAGTCTTCTCCGTCCAGCATAAAAACGCCACTGCATCTCCAGTGCCATCGTAGTTCAGTGGTTTGCAGTCGAGGAACTGCTTGAAAGTGCAGCCCTGAGCTGTGTTTCCTCCAGATGAATCTCCATTACCATTGCGTCTTGCATTGCTTGGTCCTCCGCTTTGTTCAGTACGGTTTGCCTTGTACTGGGCGATAGCTGCGGAGATCCTTTCTTCCAGTAGAGCGTTCAGCTCTTCAGTAGTTCTTGGCAGTGAGGGAGGAGGAGGTTGATAATGAGCTTTCACAGCTCTTCTGGGTGCCATGTTCTGACAAAACACAACACAATAGGGTTAGACATTTGTTTGATATCGTCCTACGAGACAGTAGTAGTATATATATACATAGGCATATACCACATAAGTGACATCAAACAATCTGCCAAATGTATCAATTCACACAGCAACAAGCATGCATAAATAGATAATTACTGTTGTGTCATAAGTTATTCACATTGGCGGTTCTTGTCTTTATACCCTAAGTCATTACCATATTCTTGTACTGAGGGAATCTATACGTGACAAGACTTGCTGTGGTTTCTGTGCACTGAATCCCATAATTATGTATGCATCCATAATTACGTAACTCCTTGCACAGTCCGCACAGTTCGTCTCATCCTCGTATCTCTTCCTTCAGATAAGTCACTGCTTTCAGGTAAAGTCACGTATACCTGTGACATTCTACTTCTAGTATATGTATATGTTAATTATCACATATAATTACAAATAATTCTTAATCACAGACAAGTGCTACTCTAGTGCACCCTAAGTCTCGTAGTGTCTTTTCTTGACTCTTGTAAACAGTTTCAGGTAGTGGATGTCGCGGAAAGTTTTATGCAATGAAAACTTTTTGAAAAATTGTTTTTGTGAAAGGATCCTAGAGATTGTAGTCTAGCCTCGAGAAGGAATCCTGGTTCACTACAATCACAGCTCTGATACCAATCTGTCACACCCCTTTCCAAGGCAGAAGCAAGAGGTGTGATCATGAAAGGTTCTCATTGCATACGAAAGGTAAACATACTACATGCTCGTAAAAATAACTCCAAATACCAAACATTTCATAACTGAAAACATGATTTAAGTGTTTACATCACAAGACAGCATTTTGTCTGAAAAGTTTACAACTTTATTCAAAAGTAAAACATAAGCAACATCCACGAGCAAGAGTATGACCGCGCGCACATCCACTTTAGTTACCTGAAATACTTGTGAGTTTTTGGAAAAACGTCAACATAATGTTGGTGTGAATTCATGCAGTTCTTGTATTGAACGTTTGTATACTTTGTATGAAAACATGGTATGTATCTTGTACAAATCTAGTATTCTTGTATAAATCAAGTATTCTTGTATAAATCATGTTTTCTTGTATAAATCAGGTATTCTTGTATAAATCAAGTATTCTTGTATAAATCAAGTATTCTTGTATAAATCACGTATTCTTGTATGTATCAAGGTTGTTAATGGGTTGCAAGGCCATTAACATGTGACACGACATAGGAAGCAACCAAACCATAGGCATTTTTCTAGTTGTCGATTCACAACAGAGACACAAAAGCACTACTCGGTACTAGTTTTCACCAAGAGTGTGGCTGCCCGAAAACCCATTAGATCTCACCTTTTGTTATGCGGTCTTAGTATGTACACGATTAATGGTGCTTATGGTACCCTATTCGTGACACGATTTCTCGTATCATTCCTCAAAACGCATCATACTTGGTACTAGTTATCACCAAGAGTGCTTCTTGTTTTTGTATCCATCATACCATTTATAAACATTGTAACATTTGTAACATGTATTTCACCCCCGAGGTTATAAAACTGAAAACAGTTAAAAGAAAAGGGGGAGCATGAACTCACAACTTTGCGTTCATGCGTCGTAAACTTCACCGGATTTGCTTATCTAGCGTCGTGACCTAAACGTGTTTTATTAACGTTAGTCACTAGACTTGTATCGCACAAGTACAAGTCACTATCTTTTATGTATTTGTTCTTGTGTTAAAAATAATTTATATTTTTAACTATGTGCCTTACTTATATTATTTTCTCAACAATAAATATAAGTATCTTGTATTTTTCACCCGAATTATGTATGTTGTCCACAATCTTCATTTCATGTTCATAACTTGTCCAAGTTATTTATTCTATCAAGTAATATATTTTCATAAATATATTCTCTTGTATTTGTCTAAGTATGTTGTATGTGTATTTTTTTTGTATCTTCACTCCTTAGGAGTATTTAGTGTATTTTCAAGTCCTAATACACTATCACGTATAATACATACTACATACACTTAGCACAGAATTTGGTGATCAATAAATATATATATTTTTCTCAAAAATATACATACTTAATATCAATTTTAATCTTGAAGAAATCATCATTTCTTAACACAAAATTTAGGGAAACCTTGGTAAAGGTTTTTAGATACATTTTTAGGGAATAAGTTTCTCAAAACTTATATTTTTCTAAGTGTCAAAATTTATAAAAATTTTGACATAGTTTCCCCTAAAAATGGAGGTTTCCCATGTTTTCAAAACATGTGTTTATTTTCTTTTAAATCCTCATCAACAATCATCAATTCACTCAACACTTACCAAGTGTCAAAATCAAGTATATTATACTACATCATGAACTCGAAGTTTTTGTAAGAACTTGTAGTAACTTACCATGTTATTTAGTAGGTTTAGATACCCTTAAAAACATGGTTGTTTGTTTGTAAATCACATTATTAAAAGGTTTGGTCCTTTACAACTTGTAATCACATTTTACAAAAATATTTATTTGTAACATCTTCTCGTTTCTCTAGTATCTTTACACTTATTTTATCACCAAAAGTAGTGTATGTTTAAGTAAAACCAAGATCTTCTAAAAATCATATTTTAAACTTAGTTCTATTAGAAAAACCACTCATGAATCTTAGATTCACAAGATTACTAACTTGCTTTGTTTAATATTTTCCAAGAAATCATTCATTTATCAAGTTCATGACTTAACAAGAAGATGATTATTCTAGGTTTACATAATCATCCACCCACTTGCTAGATCATGTGTTTAATCACCATCTAGCAAGCTTCATGTGATGTTCAACATCATCATTTCAACTAACAAGCATTATTCATACACTAAACTCTTAGTTTCATCACTATTTCATTATGTGTAAGATTTATGTTCAAGATTCAAGTTCATATTCTTTAGTATTCTTGTCATAAACAACATGTTATATCTTTTAACCAACTAATATGGAAGTAAATAAGGGTGTTCAAGAATCTTACAACTAGCTTAAAGCTAGGGAAGATCACAAGTGAAAATGTGGAGGATAATGGCAAACGAGTGAGGTCCTTCAAGTTCCAAGAGTTCCACACCTTCTAACCTTGCTTCTTACACCTTAGAATGCACTTGGAATGGTTGAATTGAATTGAAAAATGGTGGTGGTATTGGCTCTAAGTTCAGCCGAGAGCAAGAGGGAGAGAGAGAGCAAGAGTTGAAGGTGTTGTGGTGTGTTAGATGAATGGCTTACTTATAATCTCAAGTTCATTACCCAAGGGTCTTTATGTCTCAACAAGTACATACACTATCTAATTAGAATGAAGGAAAGATCTTAACAAGAGATTTGGAAGATTTTTGATATCTTGGAGGTGGGGTCCCTTTAGGGGCTGGTTACACATAGGGGGGGGGGGGGTCTAGTTAGGTTTCCAACCTTAGTTGCTTCACTTAGTTAGAAAGTAAGGATGTTAGTTAGGTATTTTGTGTGCTAAATGTTTAGGGGATGTAATATGGTGTTCGGTGACCATAACTAGCTCATAAATAAATAAACAATGTTTCTGGTAATGTTTTTGTATTCCGGGTAATGTCCGGTTGTTCGGTTAAATACCGGTTCGTTAAAGTGCTAAGTTGCACCGTTTAGTGTCCTTTATGTACCCTTTTGTAACACTTTCAATTCTCGACACTTAGGAAAGTATTCTGAATGATAAATCATGAATTATGCATAATATTTACGTGTTAAAAGCTGATTCATAGCTGAATTTAATAAAATTCTGCACTTAAAGTGCGTTTCGGGTGCTTTTTAGTGCGTATTTTAGCTTTCGGAATGTCTATATATAAACCCTTGTTTGTACTCTTGGGTTTTAACGTATTGTTGTCGTTGGACCTACACCTAGGCTCCAATTTTATCGTCTAACTGCTTTCTGCAGATTTGTTGACACAATGTGTCTTACCGGTGAGTTTACTAGTATTTCTGACGCAACGCTGTTCATTTATGCATAAAGTAATTCTTGTAGTATAAAATGTGCATGAATTCACTTGTATAGTATGTAATCAGACAATGTTGACATTTAAGCACATAATTGCAGTCATTAAATAATAATTAAAGTGTACGGAAATTACCGGTTTGGTGCCAGTTGTCACATATATATATATATTGACGCATAATTACTAACGTTTAAATTCCAGTCATAGTTTGTAATAGAAGCATATATATATATATATGAAAAGAGTAAAAGTCGCAATGCTCGACGATTTTGTTTCAATGTGCTTGAGTGTTTGTTTGTTTAGTTTACTTCTCTGATATTAATACCTGATTATGTTTACAATTCAGATGTCAAACGAAGTAAATCAGGAAATCCTGAATAACAATAATAACGGGAACCAAGTGGATAAAAGTGCTATCGAACATATAGTGGCTCAAGGAATCGTAGATGTCATGCCGTATATTATCAACACTATTAATAAAATGGCAGAAAATAATAATTCTATAATTGGAAGTAAACGTACGCCCAATGAGCCAAGTCACAGCGTATATGGAAATCACGGACTACTTATCCAAGCTCCGATCCCAAAAAGAAGAAGGACCATCTCATATGGTTGTTCTTATAAAGAATTCTTATCATGCAAACCGATAGAATTCTCAAGAAATGAAGGAGCCATTTCAGCCCTACGTTGGATAGAAAAGACAGAAGCAGACTTAAAAATAAGTAAGTTTGCAGATGAAGATAAGATCATGTATGTTTCTAACCTCTTTAAGAATGCAGCCTTAGAGTGGTGGAATACAATTCTTCAGTCTAGAGGAAGTGACAGAGTTTACAGTATGGAATGGACCAACTTTAAGGAAATAGTTGAAAGGAAAATTTTGTCCTCCTCATGAAAAGGAACAGATTGCAAATAAATTCCTAAATCATAGAATGATTGGGGTAGATTGCAGGGAATATACTACCACATTCTTTGAATATGCTAGGACAGTCTCAACACTAGCCTCACCAGAACCAGTATTAACCTCTCGTTACATCTAGGGATTAATCAGTGAGATCAAAAATATAGTTAAGGCAGCTAGACCACAAACAATAGAAGAAGCAGTGGAACTTGCTAACACTCTAACAGATGAATTGGTACGTACTAAGAGGAAAACCTGAAGAAGAATTTAGCTCAACAGATTACCCAAGAACTACGTTATGGTAATTCCTATCGCGGGAAAGGAACAGGTTCTTCCTCTTCACCCTACTGCAAGTTCTGTAAAAGGAAGCACTCAGGAAAGTGTGATGTGTCCTGCAACTTTTGCAAGTTACCAGGACATAAGGAAGAAGATTGTAGGAAGAAAGATAATGCCAGAATATGCTACAACTGCGGATAAGCTGGCCATATCAAGCCAAACTGTCCAAAACTAGCTCTAGCGGCAAACAACAAAGCAAAGGCAACAGAAGGACCCAAGAAGAATGCCAGAGCATTCGTTCTTACCGCTGAAGAAGCTAAGATGATCCCGGATGTGATTGCTGGTATGTTTTTAGTTAATGATATTTATGCTAAAGTATTATTTGACTCTTGTGCAAACCAAAGTTTCATAAATACTTCTGTCTGCAAACTTCTCAATCAACCGTTAACTAAACTTCACCAAGACTGTCTGGTGGAGACGGCAAATGGATATTCTGTCAAAATAAGTGAAATCCTTCAGGAAGGAAAGATAGAAATTTTAAACCATAACTTTACTACTAATCTCTTACCAATGGATCTAGCTGGATTCGATGTCGTATTAGGAATGGATTGGTTGGTAGCCAATTGTTAGGGATAGAATTTCACAGCTTATGGATCACGGATCCTCAAGTGTAGCTTGGATCACGGATCCTCAGTTCAGTATGAATTAAGGATCCTCAGAAGACGCTGCAAGAATAAGGATCCAGGATCCTCATTATTAATCTAAACTAACAATTGTTTCCATCACCTTTTGGCTTGTTTTGCAGGTATGTTTCAAAGAGAACTTATTCCATCCGAGATTCCAGGGGAATATGCTCTTTATTTTCAACATGTGCACAAGCTAAGGACCGTTGGTGGTGATCGTGGGTGAATGGTTGATTTTTCGGATAGTTAGTTAGGATATTTTTAGCTAAGTTAAGAGGGGTATTGAGCTAAATCGAGAAACCACTTGCACTCCGGAGAACGTACATCATTTCTGTTGCTATCTCTCGAATACACACACACTAGAATTGATTGTAACAAGCTCAATACTTCCGAAGTTGTAAACTTGTTTATTCAATATAGTTGATGATGTGTGCAAAATGCAACATATAAATTACATCAAATGAGGCATAAAACTAACCCTTTTTTAGTACTACTGTTGGAAAAAGTGTGCTTTTGTCTTCCTTTTGTATTTTCAGGGTTAAAAGAGCTTAAGTGAACAAATGAAGCAAAAATGCAGCCAAATCCAGCATAAATACAAGAAAAGGAACAAACGTGGCATGCCTGACCCCTCGACAGCATCTTCCCAAGCAAAACAAGAGAACAGAAGGCTGAACACGCCCAGTGCTCAGTAAGCACGGGGGCGTGCCCAAGTGTCTGCAGAAAAGACAAAGCTGTAGAAGCTTCTATCACCCACCACGGGGGCGTGCCCAGCGGACACGGGGCCGTGGTCAACTCTTAGATTCGCAAAATCTGAGGAAATCTTGATAGTACAGATACGCTTCTGCACACGGGGTCGTGCCCAGCGGACACGGGGGTGTGGTCAACTAATGCAGACAAACTGCATTTAATGAAGAAAGAGAGAAGGGTGGACACGGGGCCGTGCCCGAGCTTCTGTGCAGGCTATAAATAGGGGTGCTTGGCTCATTTTCAAACCATCCCTTAGCACACCACCTCTCTCACACTTCACCCACACTCCACTACCACCACAACACCAACACCAACACCAACATCCACCACCATCATCCATCATAGAGTGTGTGTAGTAGTCTCGGGATCCAAGATTGATCATAAGAGTTCTTGACAATCAAAGGCCATGTTTGCCTAAGTCTCTTACATCACTTGGTGAAGACAAGTGTCTAGTGTAATACTTTTTATTTTTAAATCTTTTCGCACTTTTTATTTGGCTATGTATTAATGACTTTAATAACTAGTTTCTTATGTTAAAGGTGAGTCTTCCTTATCGTTTGTCCGTGGTGTCTTGGCATTATTTTACTGTCTATATAAAATAAAAGATTTTCACCATTCATATCTCCACGGTCTATATGGAGGTATGTTGGCTACCTGGTCGGGGGTTAAGAGAACGGTTTGGTAAGAGTCTTGCCTTATTCAGTGTATAGATCCTGCAAGGACCTGGGTCAAATTTAGTAGGACCTCCTTCAATACCCACCGGTATTGGATGGGGGGGGGGTCCAAACTCTTTGATCCCCTCATATGTAAGCTACTATTAAAACTTTAACCCGACTACTTAGGACTATATCCCTGCTGACTCAGACTACTTAGCCGAGGGTAACGTCACCTTCTAAAGAGGGGCCTACCATATTATGCATTAATAACTTAATTAATTATCTTTCAATAATCCAACCCTTTAGGATTGTATCCTTGCTGACTCAAACTACTGGGTTGAGGGTAACGTCACCTTCAAAAGAGGGGCCTACTACTATAACTAAGATAATCTCTTAAAAAGTGCAAAAGTGCAGAAATAATCATAGGTTACACTAAACACGAGTCGGATCCAAGTGATTAATCTTGTATATCTGTTTTTATTTTTATTTTATTTTTCAGCATTTTAGTTAGCTTTATTTTTCTAGTTTAAAAACCTTTTTCTAAACTTTTGATTTGATTAGACGTTGAGGATAAACCGGTATTAAAAGCTCTTGTGTCCTTGGACGACCTCGGTATCTTACCAACACTATACTACGCTCACGATGGGTGCACTTGCCCATATGTGTGTTTAGTGTTAGTAAATATCATGTTTTATAAATTTAAAACTTGGCTAAAAAGTGTTAAAGGGGTTAAAATATACATTAAAAACTATAACACTACACCCACATCAAGTTTTTGGCGCCGCTGCCGGGGACACAAGGATTTTAAGAAAGCTTAAAATCGACGGCCTAATCAGTTTTTCAAAACCTTTTTAAAATGCGCGCATTTTTCTGCATTTTAGTTAGATTTTTCATTTACAGTAGCCTGAACATGGGGCCGTGCTCACTGAACACGCCCCGTGCTCAACGAAATCAGTAACTTTAATTCAAACGCCTAGATACAGAACCTGAACACAGGCCGTGCTCACTGAACACGGGGCCGTATCCAGCCTCTGTTTCCATTTTTTTTTGTTTTCTAGTCTCGAGACTCTGTTGTGGTCTGCTGAGTGATTCTTATGGATCAATACTCAGGAGGTTACAACTACACCTATGAGGAGGATGATTATAGGGAAGACTATTGCACCAATTGTGGTGACCTGCACTCGGTACAATATTGTGACTTATTTCAACCATCCACTTCATAGACCTACTAGGAGGAGCCCAGGTACGAGCCATCACTTTCATACACTTCCTATGAAGACCCAAGGTATGAACCTCCTCCCTTATACTCATATTTTGAAGAACCAAGGTATGAGCCTTCATACTCGTACTTTGAGGAACCAAGATATGAGCCACCACCTTCATATACTTATTATGAGGAACCATGGCGTGAACAACCCACCTCATATGAGTATTATGAAAAATAAAATTACGATCCTTATTGATCGGAGTGTCGCGCTCCGGTCAAAGATAATATTTATATACCCTAATTACCCTTAACAAAGAGCTAGTGGTAGTGAGGGGTCGAACCACGAAGAGTATGTGGTTTGTGTATGGATTCGAATGAATTATAACAAATGTCACAATTTATGCAGCTTGCTAAAGTATTTTTGTATTTTCGTTTAATGGAGAGATATGATTTTTAACTAAATGAATTGATGCGAATGGTTAACAACTACTAATTAACGATTGCAAGAAAAATGGTTACTAGAACAATAATGATAAAAAGGAATCACACCCGGTTTCGGTAATTGTTAACCTAGGATTTCTACAAGTTTTAGTTTCAACTCAAATGCATTCGATTAACGGATTTAGTGTACCGTGACTTAGGTGCTACTAGCTATCAACGCCCCGAAGAACGGACAAAAAGACACTTTGTAATCAACACAAGTAAATCCTAACAACGACAACGTACAATTACATCTCACCGTTTCGCAAAGTCATAACTTTTAACATCGTTCGACAATTCACGAATTCATAACAAATGTAATACTATTGTCAAAAGTTTCAAAAACCAAATACAAATTGTCACTAAGATGAAACAAGAACAAATTGAAACCCTAAAATTAACAAGTACCTACACCGGGGTGAAACTGAGATGATTAGCCGCTCATGGTTGATGCAACTTGATCACCGGATGCTTGGAATGCGGATGGAGTCATCTTGAAGCTTGTAGGATGAAGGAATGATGGGGAATTAGGGTTTATGGAATGATGATGGTGAGAAGGATGATGGATTGGATGAATTAGGGTTTTGATGGTGAATTGGGGATGAATGATTGTGATTCGGTTGTAGAGATGATGGATGGTGGAATGGTAGGTGAAAGATAGATGGTAATGGCTCCAAGATCAAGTTTCAAACTCAAAAACAAGTGTAACTCCCGTTTTTCGTTGGTGAAGAAGTCTTTAAACTTGTTACATCACCCCAACAAACAAAATTCGCGATGCAAACATAGAGAGGCCGTCGCCCACGGTGGATGTGTCCGTCGGCGACGGTGCGTAGATTGTCTTCTGATGCCGACGGTCAATCTCGCTGTCTACGGTGAATTCTGGCCACGGAAAGTTCTGTCAACCGTCGGCGACGGCCCATAGGGGCGTCGGCGACGGTGCCTAGATGCTTGCTTTTCTGCTTCGTCCATTTCTTGAGTCCGGTTGACTCGTTTCACATCCCGGTGGTTCTGTTTTCGCTCCGGTGACTCGTAAAGCTCCCGAAAAGCTCCTTAAACTCTGTTAAACCTGCAAAACACATATCTAATCAAGAGTAGGCAATTCGGAACTAAAACTTGTGTAAAAACATCAAATTAAACGATTACAAGCACCGGATTTCGACCACGTATCACATCCCCACACTTGTCTTTTGCTTGTCTTCAAGCAAATCTGTTTTTCACTTTCACGTTGGTCGAACAACAAATACACTCCACATTCCCGAGATGAAGGTGAAGGTCTAATGTCATGCTAAAGTTCAAACTCTTTACAATATTCAACGTATTTAGCGGTAATGTGATTTTATTTGCACAAATAGTTACCCAAGATTAACCCGCCCGTGAAACCAACAGTTCATGCACATCCCTCACAATGTTCTCTCCACTCGGCTTATAAATTGGCTAATATTTATAATGTATTAGCACTTCAAAGAATACGCACTCAAAACCGATTAGAACATATACCCGCATAAGCTTGCAACTCAATCATTCTCCACTATTGACCACGAGCACTAAGCACAAGTCATAAGGTCTTGTAAGGGTTGTAACGGGGCTAGGCTAAGGGTAGGAATTAGGATATTTTTAAAGTGGCTAAGGCGATGAAAATTCGATTTTTATTACAAACCACGAACCTAGACAAAACTAAAAACAACTATCAACTATAAGGCAACAACTTTCGCCTTTTATTCAACGACTACTAACACATCTTTTTGTATTTTTCTCAATGCCTTTTCAACTCTTTTTCATAACATTTTCTAATTTTGATTTTTTTTTACAATCAAAATAACTATACAAATGTAATTCCTATAATCGAATTTTCATCACATGGGCTTAAAAGAAAAGGTTTAGCGGTTATGGGCTATAGGTGGTCAAACGAAAGGTTTAGGCTCAAATTGGGAAACTAGGGGATTATTTGGGTAAGGATAGATAAATGGTTTTAAGAGAAAAGGTTTACCTAATGCCTTAATCATTCTCGTGCTTGTATTCGGTCTATAGTCTCAAACGTATCAAAAGTTGCAAGTTCTACAATATATGACTAATGGTCCACTTAAACAAAGAAACACAAACATGTAATCTATGATATAAAAGTGGCTCAAATTCTCACATATCTAGAAGGGTATGGTATGTGACATGCATAAACTACTAGTTCCTTAGGCGGATTATTCCCAAATAACTACCCACTAAATACCCGTCATGCTATTAACTTGAACTTGACCATGACAAAAGACCAAATGGTTTGTGACATCCCTCGTTGACTTAGTTACTTGTGCTTTTAAGATCGCTTTTTTTTAGACAAGATATTTTGAAAACTTTTTGAAATTTTCCCCCATCCCCACACTTGAGGTAAACATTGTCCTCAATGTGTCCTCAATGTGTAGTGTTTAAATGAACGGGTCAAAAACGAAAATTTTTACTACTCCCCCATCCCCACACTTGAGGTAAACATTGTCCTCAATGTGTAAAAACTAGAGTATTAGATGCACAAGGGATGTGACACGGCTAATTCCCCCAAATTTTCACCCCGGAAATAAAATACAAAAATACACTCCACTTATTACTAAACTACGAATCAAGGTAAAAAGGAAATGCATGCACCTGATTTTTGTCGCTTGATGCCCATGTTTCCTTCTTCTCTTCATAAAACCGGTTGTCTCTCGAACATCATATACCTACAAATTCTAACCCTTGTGTAAAAGCATGCTTCTCACAACCATTGAAATTTGTTAGGATTGTAGTTCTACCGTTTTTATAAAAGTATTACCAAGTCATGCGTTAAATTACCTTGATTTATGTGGAAAAAAGAATTACAACAACAACACACCTAACTCACTTTCGTAGGAATCACGGTTGCATTTAGCTCATGCAACAAGCCCTTTTAAACCCCCCAATAGCTTGGGAGGACGAGAGGTGTCGTGAGGGTTATATAGGGAACACACCCACAACGTTCATTTAACTAGGCGAGAATTTAAATAACAAAATGAAAATCATGAAAATAAAAATAATATACTACAACAACAACAACAAAAGACATACCTTGCCTCTACCGCTGATATCTCTCATTAGGGTTCACTGGCGGGTTCGGCTGGTACGGATAACCAGTGAGGGCCTCAAGCATATCCCTATAGTTATCTAATGGGCTCGACTCTCCTTGTGGTGGCGGTTGGTACGGCATCGGAACAAAACTCGAGCCAACGGCTTCGGGCCAATGAGGGGTTGGATCGGATGGGCCTTGCGGATGAGGAAGATTGGGGTAATCGGTCCACCCCGAGTGTTCAACATATGGGAGACTGGCTTGATAATCTCTTTGATGGCGCTCTTGATCATGGAGCACCTTGAAGTTATTAATCGCCATTTGGTTAGAGAAAGCCAACGCTCCCCATCGGCGTTGGTCCAACTCTCTTTGTGCGGTTTGATGCCTAGTCTCATCTTCTTCCCATGCCTGTCTATGGGCCCTTTCTTCCTCTTGCAACTGTATCATTCGTTCCATTTGTGACTGTTGTAACACATGTTGTAGCTGCTGTTCCTCC
>JARYGA010017475.1:0-25094 GCA_030545235.1 Helianthus tuberosus
CCCACCTATGCTCTCATGTGTGGCCTTCGTTACGCGTCTCGAGCCCGCCGTGCGCGCGCGCGCGCATTCGTCATGGCCTTCCTTTGACAAAAGCGGCCACTCCCGTCAATAAGCTCTCACGCTTTCCAATAAACTAAGGACACGTCAGGCCGACGCCTACGAGCGGGCCCGTCTCCCCATATCCGGCTCCCGCGCCGACGAGCCTTCGGCACGGTAAACCGCGTTTAATCCAAAGCGCCCCTCCGGGCACCCCGTTGCCCCGTTCACCACATCAACGGCCACTCGGATGCTACGCCAATGATACATCGACCGGTAAATAAAATAAACCAAACAACGAAAAAAAAAGGGGTTGCAACACGAGGACTTCCCAGGGGGTCACCCATCCTAGTACTACTCTCGCCCAAGCACGCTTAACTGCGGAGTTCTGATGGGATCCGGTGCATTAGTGCTGGTATGATCGCAACCGAAAGAATACCACCTCCTTATTCCTTTATACCTTTCCACGCCTTGATCCATGCCCACCTATGCTCTCATGTGTGGCCTTCGTTACGCGTCTCGAGCCCGACGTGCGCGCGCGCGCGCATTCGTCATGGCCTTCCTTTGACAAAAGCGGCCACTCCCGTCAATAAGCTCTCACGCTTTCCAATAAACTAAGGACACGTCAGGCCGACGCCTACGAGCGGGCCCGTCTCCCCATATCCGGCTCCCGCGCCGACGAGCCTTCGGCACGGTAAACCGCGTTTAATCCAAAGCGCCCCTCCGGGCACCCCGT
Organism: Helianthus tuberosus; assembly: GCA_030545235.1. Taxonomy (NCBI): domain Eukaryota; kingdom Viridiplantae; phylum Streptophyta; class Magnoliopsida; order Asterales; family Asteraceae; genus Helianthus; species Helianthus tuberosus. The sequence goes on from JARYGA010017475.1 coordinate 773, forward strand.
TGCCCCGTTCACCACATCAACGGCCACTCGGATGCTACGCCAATGATACATCGACCGGTAAATAAAATAAACCAAACAACGAAAAAAAAAGGGGTTGCAACACGAGGACCTCCCAGGGGGTCACCCATCCTAGTACTACTCTCGCCCAAGCACGCTTAACTGCGGAGTTCTGATGGGATCCGGTGCATTAGTGCTGGTATGATCGCAACCGAAAGAATACCACCTCCTTATTCCTTTATACCTTTCCACGCCTTGATCCATGCCCACCTATGCTCTCATGTGTGGCCTTCGTTACGCGTCTCGAGCCCGCCGTGCGCGCGCGCGCGCATTCGTCATGGCCTTCCTTTGACAAAAGCGGCCACTCCCGTCAATAAGCTCTCACGCTTTCCAATAAACTAAGGACACGTCAGGCCGACGCCTACGAGCGGGCCTGTGACACCCCAGGAAAACCGGGAAAACCATACAACTTAACTAGCTTCCTCAGTGAGTGCCTACCAAATTTCGGGACGAAATTTCTTTCAACTTGGGGATGATGTGACAACTCGAAATTTAGAACCTTCATGTATGCTTAAAAGTGTGGCTAGATAACTTATGTGATTAATGACAAATGAACCTTTACGTGATTATGTGTTGTTCGTGTGTATGCTTATGTGTATATATGCGATGTATGTATATAGGAACCGAGATAACACGAACCCGACTCGAGACCATGTGGTCTCGAGTGAACTAGTATAACATACGGGCCGGTTGGGCCGCACACACATACACACCTAGCCTAACCGAGAGCCCACTAGGGTATATTGCTTGGAGCGGATATATATACACGTGATAGATGGCCATGTTACCATTTTGAACAACATTCATACTCTCCTCTACACACATACTCTCCTCATCCTCTCACTAAAACCCTAAGTCACAACATTGTCTCTCCTTCTTCTCGGATCCAACCAACCGACCACAAAAGGGCCTCTCGGATTTGCTTGTTCACACCACACGAAGCTTCATCTTTCACCACCTCACAACCGGTTAGTGTTCATGATGTTGTTAGTGAATCTATGATGTTTGTTGTTGTTTAATAATAGTATGAATGATAGAACCTAACTAGTGTAGTGTATGTTTGATGATGTTTGTGAACCGAATGTGTATTGTGTTTTGAGTTGATAATGATGTATGATTTTCGGTTGATGATGATGATTTGATACCATGTTTACTTGTTAAGATTGTGGATGCATATGCTTGATCTCTAGACAAAGTCATGAATAGAGTGGTTGCTAATGTTTCATGATAACTTAACATATGAATAAGTAGAAAAATGTTTGAATGTGATGCTATGATGTTCTCGGATTGAATATGTTGTGATTAAGGACAAAAACCCGGAAATAAGATGAACAAATGATGAATGAAGATATGAATATCCGAATATGTGTTGAATGTGTTTTGAATATTTGATGAACATGAAGAACTTGTTGAATATCATAAGAACATGGTTGAATATTTGAAATCTGAATTGTTTGATCCATTTTAGGAAATTTCTAGACAAATAAACATGTTTAAGGAATTTGGTTGGATAGTACAAACTGCATGAAATCAGAATGTTAGTGGATAGTACACTGTTCCGAATCAGCTCCTGTCCACTCGAAACCGCTAGTTGCGACTCGAAACCATTGCATGATGAGTCGAAACCGCCCAGTTGCGACACAGATTGCGAGTCGCAAACACCCGGTTGCGACTCGAAACCACACTTGATCAAGCCCCAAACCTTGTGACTCGAAACCACCGTTGCGAGTCCGGTTGCGACTCGTAACCAAACCAGCACGAACCGAAACCGTGATTGCGACTCCGGTTGCGAGTCGCAAACGCCTAATTGCGACTCGAGATAATACGCAGATATAACTGTTTGGGCTTGCACCTCATTCGGACTAAATTGTTTGGGCCGAACTCTTGGGCCCGAATGCACAGACCTTATATGTTAACTGTTGAACGTGAAACTGCCATGATTAAACATGTAACCCATACGTGCACTACTTGAATACGAACCTGATTGTATGATACAACTATGATAGGACGTGAGTAGCCTCAACGTTGCTTGTTTGACTTTTCTGTGCTTTCTACCGAGCAAACCAAGGTGAGTTCACACCCTCTACAAAGCATGGGATTCCCAGGGGTCGGGAATTGGGGTTAAGGAACTGGGTTCCTCGTCCTCCTTGGGTAGGACAGCGAAGGTTCAGGAATGTAATTCCTCGTCCTCACGGACAGATAACTCGTACTAGACCAAAACTCTATCACGAAGTCCCTCATTTTTATATCGACTTAATCGCCGGGCCAATGGCGAGCGGGTCATTAGTTAGATAGCGCTATTTAGGTCTGACAAACCTCACACCGTGCCGCAGAGGACGGGCGTGAACTAATGGATCTGGGGCACGTCAATGATGATAGACATTGACAGTTTCAGGGCACTTAAACATGACTACAGTCAGCAGTCGATATGGTAACGAGTCTAGTGTATACATGGGGTAGCCCCCACGGCCGAAATGCCAGATAACTAACACGGGGTAGCCCCCACGGCAGGATTGCCAGAGTAACCGGGAATAAACAAGTCACGTTTTTAACTATGGGTAACCCCCACGGCAGGATGCCAGATAAAGGAAACTGTTTTCGAAACAACTTAAAACGAACACCTAACCGTGAACTCACTCAACTAGTTGTTGACTCGTTACTACATGCTTTGCAGGTCCTTAGGTTCTTAAGCTGGAGCTTGCACGGGGGAGGATCGTTGTGGGACATGGACGGCTGTGTGCCATGTTAAACCTTGAAACAATTAAACTTATGTTATGAATTAAGACTTATGCTTCCGCTTGCAACTTAACTATGTTTTGTTTGAACACCAATTGTATTGGTTGGATTTTATAACTACTTATATGCTTGTTCAATATGATTGGTGGCTGGATCCTGGTCAGTCACGCCTCCAAGCGGTAGTACTCCGCGGGTGGATTTTGGGGGTGTGACAGATTGGTATCAGAGCCATTGGTTATAGAGAACTTGGTTTTAATAAAGGGGAAAACGTTTTTGTTAAAACCAGACTATAACCTGTACAGTGCTTAACGGTCCACAACGATGCTTCACTCCACATGCAAGGCTCGACATTCTAGGTAATATGATCTGTGCATATGTTGCCTACTTGTTAGATACATGGTACATTGCTTATGGTATGCTTGGTTAGTATAACTACTGTTGCCTGAACACGTGCGTGCTTACTCTATCCTATCGTTGTACTTTCGCGAACCTCTCTCACTCACGTTCCTCTTGATATGAAGATCATGTCTGGACGCGTAAACATGACACAAGCCCAGTTGACGGCTCTGATCAACGAACGAGTTGCCGCAGCACTCGCAGCTGCACACGCGGGAGGTCAGCATGTTCAACCGCCCGTGTGCACTTTTAAGACTTTCATGGACTGCCGACCAACTACTTTTAGCGGCACTGAAGGAGCAGTAGGTCTCCTACACTGGTTTGAGAAGCTGGAATCTGTGTTCAAAATGTGTGAATGCCCTGAGGCGCGCAGGGTGAAGTACGCTACTGGTACTCTCGAGGGTTTAGCCCTCACGTGGTGGAACGCTCAGGTTCAGATGCTAGGGTTGGTTGCTGCCAACGCCACCCCATGGGAAACTTTTAAGGAAATGATCAAAGAGGAATACTGCAGTCGTGATGAGATTCACAAACTGGAAGTGGAGTTCTTCAACCTCAAGATGACGGGGTCGGAAATTGAAGCTTATGTGAAAAGGTCGAACGAACTGGCAATTATGTGTCCTACTATGGTGGATCCTCCCATCAAACGCATCGAACTATTTCTTCAGGGCTTAGTGCCAGAAATCCAAAGTCATGTGACTTCAGCGAACCTCGCCACCTACCAGCAAACCGTTCAGTTGGCTCACCGTCTCACGGATCAGGCGGTGGAGCAGAACAAGTTACCAAAACGCATAGGTGCTGCAACTACTTCTGGTACCTCTGGTGACAACAAACGGAAATGGGATGGAACTTCAAGTAAGGGTTCGACTTCTGTTCAGTCTCAGTCTCAGCAGAGAAAGACTGAGGACTACAAGAGCCCTAATCAGCAGTCGTCTGGTGGTGGATACAAAGGAAATCATCCCAAATGCAATCGCTGCAGCCTGCACCACAGCGGGCCATGCACCAGGGGCAACTGTCATCGGTGCAACAAGCCTGGTCATGCTGCAAAGGATTGCAGGAGCTTATACCCCGCCAACCAGAATCGTCAGCAAGCTCAACAGAACCAGCGCCAGCAACAGCAACAGGGAGATAACAAAGGGTGCTTTCAGTGTGGAGCTGAGGGCCACTTCAAGAGAGACTGTCCCCAACTGAACAGGAACCAGAACAACAACAACAACAATAACAACAATCAGGGGAATGGTAACAATGGGAACAACAACAACAATGGCGCCAGGGGGCGGGTGTTTGTGATTGGCCAAGGTGAAGCAAGGAATGACCCCAATGTTGTGGCGGGTAAGTTCCTTCTCGACGACTTTTATGTTTCAGTTTTATTTGATTCGGGTGCCGATACTAGCTACATGTCACTAGAAGTTAGTCGAATGCTTAAGCGTGTTCCAACACTTTTGAACAACAAGCACACCGTAGAGCTAGCAAATGGTAAGAGTTTAGAAGCCACACACGTAGTCAAGGGTTGTAAACTTATTCTCGCTGACCAGACCTTCTCTATCGACCTCATTCCTATTGTCTTGGGTAGTTTCGACGTTGTCATTGGGATGGATTGGTTATCCCAGCACCGAGCAGAGATTCTTTGCAACGAGAAGGTTGTCCGTATTCCAGGTCCCGGTGGTGAACCTCTTATGATTCATGGCGACAAGAGGAGTGCTGTTGAGAACGTCATTTCTCTCCTTAAGGCCCAAAAGTACTTACGGAAGGGCCACACTGCCATTTTGGCTCTCATTACAGACACCTCAGAAAAAGAGAAGAAGATAGAAGATTTCCCAGTTGTACGCGATTATCCAGAGGTATTTCCTGAGGAATTACCTGGTCTTCCGCCTCATCGCCAAGTCGAGTTTCAGATCGAACTAGCTCCTGGAGCTGCGCCCATAGCCCGTGCACCTTATCGTTTAGCACCATCAGAGTTGAAGGAACTCTCCACGCAATTACAAGAGCTCCTGGATAAGGGTTTTATTCGCCCTAGCTCATCGCCCTGGGGAGCTCCAGTATTATTTGTGAAGAAGAAAGACGGTACTTTCAGAATGTGCATCGACTACCGAGAACTTAACAAGGTGACGGTGAAGAATCGTTATCCTCTACCGCGTATCGACGACTTGTTCGACCAGTTGCAGGGGTCGAGCTACTATTCGAAGATTGATTTGAGATCGGGTTATCACCAGCTGAGAGTCCGGGAAGAGGACGTCTCCAAAACAGCCTTCAGAACTCGATACGGGCACTACGAGTTTTTGGTCATGCCTTTTGGGATGACAAATGCACCTGCGGTTTTCATGGACTTGATGAACTGAGTGTGCAAGCCTTACCTGGACAAGTTTGTTATAGTCTTCATCGACGACATCCTGATCTACTCTAAGAGTCGGGAAGAACACGAGCAGCATCTGCGACTTATTCTGGAACTCCTTCGAACAGAACAGCTTTATGCAAAGTTCTCGAAATGCGACTTCTGGCTTCGAGAAGTCCATTTCCTAGGCCACGTGGTGAACAAGGATGGGATTCATGTTGATCCATCCAAGATAGACTCGATTAAGAACTGGCCTGCACCTCGTACACCAAAGGAAATTCGCCAATTCTTGGGTTTGGCAGGATACTACCGGAGATTCATAAAGGATTTTTCTAAGATTGCACAGCCTCTCACCTCATTAACGCAGAAGGGCGTTGTTTATCGCTGGGGAAACGCACAGGAGTTGGCATTTCAGCACCTAAAGGATAGACTTTGTAGCGCACCTATCCTTTCCTTGCCGGAGGGCACGGACGATTTTGTGGTTTATTGTGACGCATCAATTCAGGGTCTTGGTTGCGTGTTGATGCAACGAGATAAAGTTATAGCCTACGCCTCACGCCAACTTAAAGTTCATGAAAAGAACTACACTACGCACGATTTAGAGCTGGGAGCTGTTGTCTTTGCACTTAAGTTATGGCGGCATTACCTGTATGGTACCAAGTGCGCGATCTACACCGACCACAGGAGCCTCGAGCACATCTTCAAGCAGAAAGAACTGAATATGCGACAACGACGATGGGTCGAACTACTGAATGATTACGAGTGCTCAATCAGGTATCACCCGGGCAAAGCCAATGTGGTGGCTGACGCCCTTAGTCGAAAGGACACTGCGCCTAAGCGCGTGCGAGCTTTACAACTCACAATCCATTCTAGTCTTCCCTCCCAGATACGAGCAGCTCAGATAGAAGCACTGAAACCGGAAAACGTCAGGGCCGAAGCCCTACGCGGATCGAGGCAACGCTTAGAACAGAAGGAAGACGGTGCTTACTACGTAACGGGACGCATTTGGGTCCCACTCTATGGCAACCTACGAGAGCTTGTGATGGACGAAGCACACAAGTCTCGCTACTCGGTACATCCTGGATCGGATAAAATGTACCACGACATCAAGACTACGTACTGGTGGCCTAGCATGAAGGCCCACATAGCGACCTACGTCAGCAAGTGTTTGACTTGTGCGAGAGTCAAGTCGGAATACCAGAAACCATCAGGCCTGCTCCAACAACCAGAAATACCTCAGTGGAAATGGGAGCAAATTTCCATGGATTTTGTTACTGGCCTACCTAGATCCCAGCGCGGGAACGATACTATTTGGGTGATCGTGGATCGACTCACAAAGTCTGCACACTTCTTGGCTATCAAGGAAACGGATAAGTTCTCCACTCTTGCAGAAATATACATCAAGGAAATCGTTTCGAGGCACGGGGTGCCCACCTCCATTATCTCAGATCGAGATGCACGTTTTACTTCGGAGCTGTGGCAAGCAATGCACAAATCCTTCGGCTCACGACTAGACATGAGCACAGCGTACCATCCTCAGACGGATGGGCAGTCCGAGCGCACCATTCAAACCTTAGAAGACATGCTTCGTGCATGTGTAATCGACTTTGGCAACCGCTGGGAAAAGCATCTGCCACTTGTGGAATTCTCGTACAATAACAGCTACCACACCAGCATCGGAGCTGCTCCGTTTGAGGCATTGTACGGACGTAAATGCCGGTCCCCTCTTTGCTGGGCAGAGGTGGGAGATAGTCAGATCACTGGTCCAGAATATGTGGTAGATACAACCGAGCAGATCGCTCAGATACGGAAACGCATGACGGCCGCTCGTGAACGTCAGAAAGTTTACGCCGACATGGGCAGGAAACCACTTGAGCTCCAGGTTGGGGAGCGGGTACTACTCAAAGTTTCACCCTGGAAGGGTGTGGTTCGCTTTGGTAAACGCGGCAAACTAAACCCACGATACGTTGGACCTTTCGAGGTCATCGAGAAAATAGGCAGGGTGGCCTACAGACTAAACTTACCAGCAGAACTCGGAGCAGTTCACAACGTTTTTCACGTGTCGAATCTGAAGCAGTGTCCGTCAGATGAGACCCACGTAGTCCCTCTGAAGGAACTCACTATCGACGAACAGTTACGATTCGTCGAGGAACCAGTCGAGATCACGGACCGGGATGTTAAGGTCCTCAAGAGCACTAGGATACCTCTCGTTCGAGTTCGTTGGAACTCACGTCGCGGCCCAGAGTTCACCTGGGAGCGCGAAGATCAGATGAAACAAAAGTATCCCCAACTGTTCGCAAACAGTACACCCACTACTGAGGACGAAGCTACGGAATTTCGGGACGAAATTCCAGATCAACGGGGGGTGGATGTGACACCCCAGGAAAACCGGGAAAACCATACAACTTAACTAGCTTCCTCAGTGAGTGCCTACCAAATTTCGGGACGAAATTTCTTTCAACTTGGGGATGATGTGACAACTCGAAATTTAGAACCTTCATGTATGCTTAAAAGTGTGGCTAGATAACTTATGTGATTAATGACAAATGAACCTTTACGTGATTATGTGTTGTTCGTGTGTATGCTTATGTGTATATATGCGATGTATGTATATAGGAACCGAGATAACACGAACCCGACTCGAGACCATGTGGTCTCGAGTGAACTAGTATAACATACGGGCCGGTTGGGCCGCACACACATACACACCTAGCCTAACCGAGAGCCCACTAGGGTATATTGCTTGGAGCGGATATATATACACGTGATAGATGGCCATGTTACCATTTTGAACAACATTCATACTCTCCTCTACACACATACTCTCCTCATCCTCTCACTAAAACCCTAAGTCACAACATTGTCTCTCCTTCTTCTCGGATCCAACCAACCGACCACAAAAGGGCCTCTCGGATTTGCTTGTTCACACCACACGAAGCTTCATCTTTCACCACCTCACAACCGGTTAGTGTTCATGATGTTGTTAGTGAATCTATGATGTTTGTTGTTGTTTAATAATAGTATGAATGATAGAACCTAACTAGTGTAGTGTATGTTTGATGATGTTTGTGAACCGAATGTGTATTGTGTTTTGAGTTGATAATGATGTATGATTTTCGGTTGATGATGATGATTTGATACCATGTTTACTTGTTAAGATTGTGGATGCATATGCTTGATCTCTAGACAAAGTCATGAATAGAGTGGTTGCTAATGTTTCATGATAACTTAACATATGAATAAGTAGAAAAATGTTTGAATGTGATGCTATGATGTTCTCGGATTGAATATGTTGTGATTAAGGACAAAAACCCGGAAATAAGATGAACAAATGATGAATGAAGATATGAATATCCGAATATGTGTTGAATGTGTTTTGAATATTTGATGAACATGAAGAACTTGTTGAATATCATAAGAACATGGTTGAATATTTGAAATCTGAATTGTTTGATCCATTTTAGGAAATTTCTAGACAAATAAACATGTTTAAGGAATTTGGTTGGATAGTACAAACTGCATGAAATCAGAATGTTAGTGGATAGTACACTGTTCCGAATCAGCTCCTGTCCACTCGAAACCGCTAGTTGCGACTCGAAACCATTGCATGATGAGTCGAAACCGCCCAGTTGCGACACAGATTGCGAGTCGCAAACACCCGGTTGCGACTCGAAACCACACTTGATCAAGCCCCAAACCTTGTGACTCGAAACCACCGTTGCGAGTCCGGTTGCGACTCGTAACCAAACCAGCACGAACCGAAACCGTGATTGCGACTCCGGTTGCGAGTCGCAAACGCCTAATTGCGACTCGAGATAATACGCAGATATAACTGTTTGGGCTTGCACCTCATTCGAACTAAATTGTTTGGGCCGAACTCTTGGGCCCGAATGCACAGACCTTATATGTTAACTGTTGAACGTGAAACTGCCATGATTAAACATGTAACCCATACGTGCACTACTTGAATACGAACCTGATTGTATGATACAACTATGATAGGACGTGAGTAGCCTCAACGTTGCTTGTTTGACTTTTCTGTGCTTTCTACCGAGCAAACCAAGGTGAGTTCACACCCTCTACAAAGCATGGGATTCCCAGGGGTCGGGAATTGGGGTTAAGGAACTGGGTTCCTCGTCCTCCTTGGGTAGGACAGCGAAGGTTCAGGAATGTAATTCCTCGTCCTCACGGACAGATAACTCGTACTAGACCAAAACTCTATCACGAAGTCCCTCATTTTTATATCGACTTAATCGCCGGGCCAATGGCGAGCGGGTCATTAGTTAGATAGCGCTATTTAGGTCTGACAAACCTCACACCGTGCCGCAGAGGACGGGCGTGAACTAATGGATCTGGGGCACGTCAATGATGATAGACATTGACAGTTTCAGGGCACTTAAACATGACTACAGTCAGCAGTCGATATGGTAACGAGTCTAGTGTATACATGGGGTAGCCCCCACGGCCGAAATGCCAGATAACTAACACGGGGTAGCCCCCACGGCAGGATTGCCAGAGTAACCGGGAATAAACAAGTCACGTTTTTAACTATGGGGTAACCCCCACGGCAGGATGCCAGATAAAGGAAACTGTTTTCGAAACAACTTAAAACGAACACCTAACCGTGAACTCACTCAACTAGTTGTTGACTCGTTACTACATGCTTTGCAGGTCCTTAGGTTCTTAAGCTGGAGCTTGCACGGGGGAGGATCGTTGTGGGACATGGACGGCTGTGTGCCATGTTAAACCTTGAAACAATTAAACTTATGTTATGAATTAAGACTTATGCTTCCGCTTGCAACTTAACTATGTTTTGTTTGAACACCAATTGTATTGGTTGGATTTTATAACTACTTATATGCTTGTTCAATATGATTGGTGGCTGGATCCTGGTCAGTTACGCCTCCAAGCGGTAGTACTCCGCGGGTGGATTTTGGGGGTGTGACAGGGCCCGTCTCCCCATATCCGGCTCCCGCGCCGACGAGCCTTCGGCACGGTAAACCGCGTTTAATCCAAAGCGCCCCTCCGGGCACCCCGTTCACCACATCAACGGCCACTCGGATGCTACGCCAATGATACATCGACCGGTAAATAAAATAAACCAAACAACGAAAAAAAAAGGGGTTGCAACACGAGGACTTCCCAGGGGGTCACCCATCCTAGTACTACTCTCGCCCAAGCACGCTTAACTGCGGAGTTCTGATGGGATCCGGTGCATTAGTGCTGGTATGATCGCAACCGAAAGAATACCACCTCCTTATTCCTTTATACCTTTCCACGCCTTGATCCATGCCCACCTATGCTCTCATGTGTGGCCTTCGTTACGCGTCTCGAGCCCGCCGTGCGCGCGCGCGCGCATTCGTCATGGCCTTCCTTTGACAAAAGCGGCCACTCCCGTCAATAAGCTCTCACGCTTTCCAATAAACTAAGGACACGTCAGGCCGACGCCTACGAGCGGGCCCGTCTCCCCATATCCGGCTCCCGCGCCGACGAGCCTTCGGCACGGTAAACCGCGTTTAATCCAAAGCGCCCCTCCGGGCACCCCGTTCACCACATCAACGGCCACTCGGATGCTACGCCAATGATACATCGACCGGTAAATAAAATAAACCAAACAACGAAAAAAAAAGGGGTTGCAACACGAGGACTTCCCAGGGGGTCACCCATCCTAGTACTACTCTCGCCCAAGCACGCTTAACTGCGGAGTTCTGATGGGATCCGGTGCATTAGTGCTGGTATGATCGCAACCGAAAGAATACCACCTCCTTATTCCTTTATACCTTTCCATGCCTTGATCCATGCCCACCTATGCTCTCATGTGTGGCCTTCGTTACGCGTCTCGAGCCCGCCGTGCGCGCGCGCGCGCATTCGTCATGGCCTTCCTTTGACAAAAGCGGCCACTCCCGTCAATAAGCTCTCACGCTTTCCAATAAACTAAGGACACGTCAGGCCGACGCCTACGAGCGGGCCCGTCTCCCCATATCCGGCTCCCGCGCCGACGAGCCTTCGGCACGGTAAACCGCGTTTAATCCAAAGCGCCCCTCCGGGCACCCCGTTGCCCCGTTCACCACATCAACGGCCACTCGGATGCTACGCCAATGATACATCGACCGGTAAATAAAATAAACCAAACAACGAAAAAAAAAGGGGTTGCAACACGAGGACTTCCCAGGGGGTCACCCATCCTAGTACTACTCTCGCCCAAGCACGCTTAACTGCGGAGTTCTGATGGGATCCGGTGCATTAGTGCTGGTATGATCGCAACCGAAAGAATACCACCTCCTTATTCCTTTATACCTTTCCACGCCTTGATCCATGCCCACCTATGCTCTCATGTGTGGCCTTCGTTACGCGTCTCGAGCCCGCCGTGCGCGCGCGCGCGCATTCGTCATGGCCTTCCTTTGACAAAAGCGGCCACTCCCGTCAATAAGCTCTCACGCTTTCCAATAAACTAAGGACACGTCAGGCCGACGCCTACGAGCGGGCCCGTCTCCCCATATCCGGCTCCCGCGCCGACGAGCCTTTGGCACGGTAAACCGCGTTTAATCCAAAGCGCCCCTCCGGGCACCCCGTTGCCCCGTTCACCACATCAACGGCCACTCGGATGCTACGCCAATGATACATCGACCGGTAAATAAAATAAACCAAACAACGAAAAAAAAAAGGGGTTGCAACACGAGGACCTCCCAGGGGGTCACCCATCCTAGTACTACTCTCGCCCAAGCACGCTTAACTGCGGAGTTCTGATGGGATCCGGTGCATTAGTGCTGGTATGATCGCAACCGAAAGAATACCACCTCCTTATTCCTTTATACCTTTCCACGCCTTGATCCATGCCCACCTATGCTCTCATGTGTGGCCTTCGTTACGCGTCTCGAGCCCGCCGTGCGCGCGCGCGCGCATTCGTCATGGCCTTCCTTTGACAAAAGCGGCCACTCCCGTCAATAAGCTCTCACGCTTTCCAATAAACTAAGGACACGTCAGGCCGACGCCTACGAGCGGGCCCGTCTCCCCATATCCGGCTCCCGCGCCGACGAGCCTTCGGCACGGTAAACCGCGTTTAATCCAAAGCGCCCCTCCGGGCACCCCGTTCACCACATCAACGGCCACTCGGATGCTACGCCAATGATACATCGACCGGTAAATAAAATAAACCAAACAACGAAAAAAAAAGGGGTTGCAACACGAGGACTTCCCAGGGGGTCACCCATCCTAGTACTACTCTCGCCCAAGCACGCTTAACTGCGGAGTTCTGATGGGATCCGGTGCATTAGTGCTGGTATGATCGCAACCGAAAGAATACCACCTCCTTATTCCTTTATACCTTTCCACGCCTTGATCCATGCCCACCTATGCTCTCATGTGTGGCCTTCGTTACGCGTCTCGAGACCGCCGTGCGCGCGCGCGCGCATTGGTCATGGCCTTCCTTTGACAAAAGCGGCCACTCCCGTCAATAAGCTCTCACGCTTTCCAATAAACTAAGGACACGTCAGGCCGACGCCTACGAGCGGGCCCGTCTCCCCATATCCGGCTCCCGCGCCGACGAGCCTTCGGCACGGTAAACCGCGTTTAATCCAAAGCGCCCCTCCGGGCACCCCGTTCACCACATCAACGGCCACTCGGATGCTACGCCAATGATACATCGACCGGTAAATAAAATAAACCAAACAACGAAAAAAAAAGGGGTTGCAACACGAGGACTTCCCAGGGGGTCACCCATCCTAGTACTACTCTCGCCCAAGCACGCTTAACTGCGGAGTTCTGATGGGATCCGGTGCATTAGTGCTGGTATGATCGCAACCGAAAGAATACCATCTCCTTATTCCTTTATACCTTTCCACGCCTTGATCCATGCCCACCTATGCTCTCATGTGTGGCCTTCGTTACGCGTCTCGAGCCCGCCGTGCGCGCGCGCGCGCATTCGTCATGGCCTTCCTTTGACAAAAGCGGCCACTCCCGTCAATAAGCTCTCACGCTTTCCAATAAACTAAGGACACGTCAGGCCGACGCCTACGAGCGGGCCCGTCTCCCCATATCCGGCTCCCGCGCCGACGAGCCTTCGGCACGGTAAACCGCGTTTAATCCAAAGCGCCCCTCCGGGCACCCCGTTGCCCCGTTCACCACATCAACGGCCACTCGGATGCTACGCCAATGATACATCGACCGGTAAATAAAATAAACCAAACAACGAAAAAAAAAGGGGTTGCAACACGAGGACTTCCCAGGGGGTCACCCATCCTAGTACTACTCTCGCCCAAGCACGCTTAACTGCGGAGTTCTGATGGGATCCGGTGCATTAGTGCTGGTATGATCGCAACCGAAAGAATACCACCTCCTTATTCCTTTATACCTTTCCACGCCTTGATCCATGCCCACCTATGCTCTCATGTGTGGCCTTCGTTACGCGTCTCGAGCCCGCCGTGCGCGCGCGCGCGCATTCGTCATGGCCTTCCTTTGACAAAAGCGGCCACTCCCGTCAATAAGCTCTCACGCTTTCCAATAAACTAAGGACACGTCAGGCCGACGCCTACGAGCGGGCCCGTCTCCCCATATCCGGCTCCCGCGCCGACGAGCCTTCGGCACGGTAAACCGCGTTTAATCCAAAGCGCCCCTCCGGGCACCCCGTTGCCCCGTTCACCACATCAACGGCCACTCGGATGCTACGCCAATGATACATCGACCGGTAAATAAAATAAACCAAACAACGAAAAAAAAAGGGGTTGCAACACGAGGACTTCCCAGGGGGTCACCCATCCTAGTACTACTCTCGCCCAAGCACGCTTAACTGCGGAGTTCTGATGGGATCCGGTGCATTAGTGCTGGTATGATCGCAACCGAAAGAATACCACCTCCTTATTCCTTTATACCTTTCCACGCCTTGATCCATGCCCACCTATGCTCTCATGTGTGGCCTTCGTTACGCGTCTCGAGCCCGCCGTGCGCCGCGCGCGCGCATTCGTCATGGCCTTCCTTTGACAAAAGCGGCCACTCCCGTCAATAAGCTCTCACGCTTTCCAATAAACTAAGGACACGTCAGGCCGACGCCTACGAGCGGGCCCGTCTCCCCATATCCGGCTCCCGCGCCGACGAGCCTTCGGCACGGTAAACCGCGTTTAATCCAAAGCGCCCCTCCGGGCACCCCGTTGCCCCGTTCACCACATCAACGGCCACTCGGATGCTACGCCAATGATACATCGACCGGTAAATAAAATAAACCAAACAACGAAAAAAAAAGGGGTTGCAACACGAGGACCTCCCAGGGGGTCACCCATCCTAGTACTACTCTCGCCCAAGCACGCTTAACTGCGGAGTTCTGATGGGATCCGGTGCATTAGTGCTGGTATGATCGCAACCGAAAGAATACCACCTCCTTATTCCTTTATACCTTTCCACGCCTTGATCCATGCCCACCTATGCTCTCATGTGTGGCCTTCGTTACGCGTCTCGAGCCCGCCGTGCGCGCGCGCGCGCATTCGTCATGGCCTTCCTTTGACAAAAGCGGCCACTCCCGTCAATAAGCTCTCACGCTTTCCAATAAACTAAGGACACGTCAGGCCGACGCCTACGAGCGGGCCCGTCTCCCCATATCCGGCTCCCGCGCCGACGAGCCTTCGGCACGGTAAACCGCGTTTAATCCAAAGCGCCCCTCCGGGCACCCCGTTCACCACATCAACGGCCACTCGGATGCTACGCCAATGATACATCGACCGGTAAATAAAATAAACCAAACAACGAAAAAAAAAGGGGTTGCAACACGAGGACTTCCCAGGGGGTCACCCATCCTAGTACTACTCTCGCCCAAGCACGCTTAACTGCGGAGTTCTGATGGGATCCGGTGCATTAGTGCTGGTATGATCGCAACCGAAAGAATACCACCTCCTTATTCCTTTATACCTTTCCACGCCTTGATCCATGCCCACCTATGCTCTCATGTGTGGCCTTCGTTACGCGTCTCGAGCCCGCCGTGCGCGCGCGCGCGCATTCGTCATGGCCTTCCTTTGACAAAAGCGGCCACTCCCGTCAATAAGCTCTCACGCTTTCCAATAAACTAAGGACACGTCAGGCCGACGCCTACGAGCGGGCCCGTCTCCCCATATCCGGCTCCCGCGCCGACGAGCCTTCGGCACGGTAAACCGCGTTTAATCCAAAGCGCCCCTCCGGGCACCCCGTTGCCCCGTTCACCACATCAACGGCCACTCGGATGCTACGCCAATGATACATCGACCGGTAAATAAAATAAACCAAACAACGAAAAAAAAAGGGGTTGCAACACGAGGACTTCCCAGGGGGTCACCCATCCTAGTACTACTCTCGCCCAAGCACGCTTAACTGCGGAGTTCTGATGGGATCCGGTGCATTAGTGCTGGTATGATCGCAACCGAAAGAATACCACCTCCTTATTCCTTTATACCTTTCCACGCCTTGATCCATGCCCACCTATGCTCTCATGTGTGGCCTTCGTTACGCGTCTCGAGCCCGCCGTGCGCGCGCGCGCGCATTCGTCATGGCCTTCCTTTGACAAAAGCGGCCACTCCCGTCAATAAGCTCTCACGCTTTCCAATAAACTAAGGACACGTCAGGCCGACGCCTACGAGCGGGCCCGTCTCCCCATATCCGGCTCCCGCGCCGACGAGCCTTCGGCACGGTAAACCGCGTTTAATCCAAAGCGCCCCTCCGGGCACCCCGTTCACCACATCAACGGCCACTCGGATGCTACGCCAATGATACATCGACCGGTAAATAAAATAAACCAAACAACGAAAAAAAAAGGGGTTGCAACACGAGGACTTCCCAGGGGGTCACCCATCCTAGTACTACTCTCGCCCAAGCACGCTTAACTGCGGAGTTCTGATGGGATCCGGTGCATTAGTGCTGGTATGATCGCAACCGAAAGAATACCACCTCCTTATTCCTTTATACCTTTCCACGCCTTGATCCATGCCCACCTATGCTCTCATGTGTGGCCTTCGTTACGCGTCTCGAGCCCGCCGTGCGCGCGCGCGCGCATTCGTCATGGCCTTCCTTTGACAAAAGCGGCCACTCCCGTCAATAAGCTCTCACGCTTTCCAATAAACTAAGGACACGTCAGGCCGACGCCTACGAGCGGGCCCGTCTCCCCATATCCGGCTCCCGCGCCGACGAGCCTTCGGCACGGTAAACCGCGTTTAATCCAAAGCGCCCCTCCGGGCACCCCGTAGCCCCGTTCACCACATCAACGGCCACTCGGATGCTACGCCAATGATACATCGACCGGTAAATAAAATAAACCAAACAACGAAAAAAAAAGGGGTTGCAACACGAGGACTTCCCAGGGGGTCACCCATCCTAGTACTACTCTCGCCCAAGCACGCTTAACTGCGGAGTTCTGATGGGATCCGGTGCATTAGTGCTGGTATGATCGCAACCGAAAGAATACCACCTCCTTATTCCTTTATACCTTTCCACGCCTTGATCCATGCCCACCTATGCTCTCATGTGTGGCCTTCGTTACGCGTCTCGAGCCCGCCGTGCGCGCGCGCGCGCATTCGTCATGGCCTTCCTTTGACAAAAGCGGCCACTCCCGTCAATAAGCTCTCACGCTTTCCAATAAACTAAGGACACGTCAGGCCGACGCCTACGAGCGGGCCCGTCTCCCCATATCCGGCTCCCGCGCCGACGAGCCTTCGGCACGGTAAACCGCGTTTAATCCAAAGCGCCCCTCCGGGCACCCCGTTGCCCCGTTCACCACATCAACGGCCACTCGGATGCTACGCCAATGATACATCGACCGGTAAATAAAATAAACCAAACAACGAAAAAAAAAGGGGTTGCAACACGAGGACTTCCCAGGGGGTCACCCATCCTAGTACTACTCTCGCCCAAGCACGCTTAACTGCGGAGTTCTGATGGGATCCGGTGCATTAGTGCTGGTATGATCGCAACCGAAAGAATACCACCTCCTTATTCCTTTATACCTTTCCACGCCTTGATCCATGCCCACCTATGCTCTCATGTGTGGCCTTCGTTACGCGTCTCGAGCCCGCCGTGCGCGCGCGCGCGCATTCGTCATGGCCTTCCTTTGACAAAAGCGGCCACTCCCGTCAATAAGCTCTCACGCTTTCCAATAAACTAAGGACACGTCAGGCCGACGCCTACGAGCGGGCCCGTCTCCCCATATCCGGCTCCCGCGCCGACGAGCCTTCGGCACGGTAAACCGCGTTTAATCCAAAGCGCCCCTCCGGGCACCCCGTTCACCACATCAACGGCCACTCGGATGCTACGCCAATGATACATCGACCGGTAAATAAAATAAACCAAACAACGAAAAAAAAAGGGGTTGCAACACGAGGACTTCCCAGGGGGTCACCCATCCTAGTACTACTCTCGCCCAAGCACGCTTAACTGCGGAGTTCTGATGGGATCCGGTGCATTAGTGCTGGTATGATCGCAACCGAAAGAATACCACCTCCTTATTCCTTTATACCTTTCCACGCCTTGATCCATGCCCACCTATGCTCTCATGTGTGGCCTTCGTTACGCGTCTCGAGCCCGCCGTGCGCGCGCGCGCGCATTCGTCATGGCCTTCCTTTGACAAAAGCGGCCACTCCCGTCAATAAGCTCTCACGCTTTCCAATAAACTAAGGACACGTCAGGCCGACGCCTACGAGCGGGCCCGTCTCCCCATATCCGGCTCCCGCGCCGACGAGCCTTCGGCACGGTAAACCGCGTTTAATCCAAAGCGCCCCTCCGGGCACCCCGTTGCCCCGTTCACCACATCAACGGCCACTCGGATGCTACGCCAATGATACATCGACCGGTAAATAAAATAAACCAAACAACGAAAAAAAAAGGGGTTGCAACACGAGGACTTCCCAGGGGGTCACCCATCCTAGTACTACTCTCGCCCAAGCACGCTTAACTGCGGAGTTCTGATGGGATCCGGTGCATTAGTGCTGGTATGATCGCAACCGAAAGAATACCACCTCCTTATTCCTTTATACCTTTCCACGCCTTGATCCATGCCCACCTATGCTCTCATGTGTGGCCTTCGTTACGCGTCTCGAGCCCGCCGTGCGCGCGCGCGCGCATTCGTCATGGCCTTCCTTTGACAAAAGCGGCCACTCCCGTCAATAAGCTCTCACGCTTTCCAATAAACTAAGGACACGTCAGGCCGACGCCTACGAGCGGGCCCGTCTCCCCATATCCAGCTCCCGCGCCGACGAGCCTTCGGCACGGTAAACCGCGTTTACTCCAAAGCGCCCCTCCGGGCACCCCGTTGCCCCGTTCACCACATCAACGGCCACTCGGATGCTACGCCAATGATACATCGACCGGTAAATAAAATAAACCAAACAACGAAAAAAAACGGGGTTGCAACACGAGGACTTCCCAGGGGGTCACCCATCCTAGTACTACTCTCGCCCAAGCACGCTTAACTGCGGAGTTCTGATGGGATCCGGTGCATTAGTGCTGGTATGATCGCAACCGAAAGAATACCACCTCCTTATTCCTTTATACCTTTCCACGCCTTGATCCATGCCCACCTATGCTCTCATGTGTGGCCTTCGTTACGCGTCTCGAGCCCGCCGTGCGCGCGCGCGCGCATTCGTCATGGCCTTCCTTTGACAAAAGCGGCCACTCCCGTCAATAAGCTCTCACGCTTTCCAATAAACTAAGGACACGTCAGGCCGACGCCTACGAGCGGGCTCGTCTCCCCATATCCGGCTCCCGCGCCGACGAGCCTTCGGCACGGTAAACCGCGTTTAATCCAAAGCGCCCCTCCGTTGCCCCGTTCACCACATCAACGGCCACTCGGATGCTACGCCAATGATACATCGACCGGTAAATAAAATAAACCAAACAACGAAAAAAAAAGGGGTTGCAACACGAGGACTTCCCAGGGGGTCACCCATCCTAGTACTACTCTCGCCCAAGCACGCTTAACTGCGGAGTTCTGATGGGATCCGGTGCATTAGTGCTGGTATGATCGCAACCGAAAGAATACCACCTCCTTATTCCTTTATACCTTTCCACGCCTTGATCCATGCCCACCTATGCTCTCATGTGTGGCCTTCGTTACGCGTCTCGAGCCCGCCGTGCGCGCGCGCGCGCATTCGTCATGGCCTTCCTTTGACAAAAGCGGCCACTCCCGTCAATAAGCTCTCACGCTTTCCAATAAACTAAGGACACGTCAGGCCGACGCCTACGAGCGGGCCCGTCTCCCCATATCCGGCTCCCGCGCCGACGAGCCTTCGGCACGGTAAACCGCGTTTAATCCAAAGCGCCCCTCCGGGCACCCCGTTGCCCCGTTCACCACATCAACGGCCACTCGGATGCTACGCCAATGATACATCGACCGGTAAATAAAATAAACCAAACAACGAAAAAAAAAGGGGTTGCAACACGAGGACTTCCCAGGGGGTCACCCATCCTAGTACTACTCTCGCCCAAGCACGCTTAACTGCGGAGTTCTGATGGGATCCGGTGCATTAGTGCTGGTATGATCGCAACCGAAAGAATACCACCTCCTTATTCCTTTATACCTTTCCACGCCTTGATCCATGCCCACCTATGCTCTCATGTGTGGCCTTCGTTACGCGTCTCGAGCCCGCCGTGCGCGCGCGCGCGCATTCGTCATGGCCTTCCTTTGACAAAAGCGGCCACTCCCGTCAATAAGCTCTCACGCTTTCCAATAAACTAAGGACACGTCAGGCCGACGCCTACGAGCGGGCCCGTCTCCCCATATCCGGCTCCCGCGCCGACGAGCCTTCGGCACGGTAAACCGCGTTTAATCCAAAGCGCCCCTCCGGGCACCCCGTTGCCCCGTTCACCACATCAACGGCCACTCGGATGCTACGCCAATGATACATCGACCGGTAAATAAAATAAACCAAACAACGAAAAAAAAAGGGGTTGCAACACGAGGACTTCCCAGGGGGTCACCCATCCTAGTACTACTCTCGCCCAAGCACGCTTAACTGCGGAGTTCTGATGGGATCCGGTGCATTAGTGCTGGTATGATCGCAACCGAAAGAATACCACCTCCTTATTCCTTTATACCTTTCCACGCCTTGATCCATGCCCACCTATGCTCTCATGTGTGGCCTTCGTTACGCGTCTCGAGCCCGCCGTGCGCGCGCGCGCGCATTCGTCATGGCCTTCCTTTGACAAAAGCGGCCACTCCCGTCAATAAGCTCTCACGCTTTCCAATAAACTAAGGACACGTCAGGCCGACGCCTACGAGCGGGCCCGTCTCCCCATATCCGGCTCCCGCGCCGACGAGCCTTCGGCACGGTAAACCGCGTTTACTCCAAAGCGCCCCTCCGGGCACCCCGTTCACCACATCAACGGCCACTCGGATGCTACGCCAATGATACATCGACCGGTAAATAAAATAAACCAAACAACGAAAAAAAACGGGGTTGCAACACGAGGACTTCCCAGGGGGTCACCCATCCTAGTACTACTCTCGCCCAAGCACGCTTAACTGCGGAGTTCTGATGGGATCCGGTGCATTAGTGCTGGTATGATCGCAACCGAAAGAATACCACCTCCTTATTCCTTTATACCTTTCCACGCCTTGATCCATGGCCACCTATGCTCTCATGTGTGGCCTTCGTTACGCGTCTCGAGCCCGCCGTGCGCGCGCGCGCGCATTCGTCATGGCCTTCCTTTGACAAAAGCGGCCACTCCCGTCAATAAGCTCTCACGCTTTCCAATAAACTAAGGACACGTCAGGCCGACGCCTACGAGCGGGCCCGTCTCCCCATATCCAGCTCCCGCGCCGACGAGCCTTCGGCACGGTAAACCGCGTTTACTCCAAAGCGCCCCTCCGGGCACCCCGTTGCCCCGTTCACCACATCAACGGCCACTCGGATGCTACGCCAATGATACATCGACCGGTAAATAAAATAAACCAAACAACGAAAAAAAACGGGGTTGCAACACGAGGACTTCCCAGGGGGTCACCCATCCTAGTACTACTCTCGCCCAAGCACGCTTAACTGCGGAGTTCTGATGGGATCCGGTGCATTAGTGCTGGTATGATCGCAACCGAAAGAATACCACCTCCTTATTCCTTTATACCTTTCCACGCCTTGATCCATGCCCACCTATGCTCTCATGTGTGGCCTTCGTTACGCGTCTCGAGCCCGCCGTGCGCGCGCGCGCGCATTCGTCATGGCCTTCCTTTGACAAAAGCGGCCACTCCCGTCAATAAGCTCTCACGCTTTCCAATAAACTAAGGACACGTCAGGCCGACGCCTACGAGCGGGCTCGTCTCCCCATATCCGGCTCCCGCGCCGACGAGCCTTCGGCACGGTAAACCGCGTTTAATCCAAAGCGCCCCTCCGTTGCCCCGTTCACCACATCAACGGCCACTCGGATGCTACGCCAATGATACATCGACCGGTAAATAAAATAAACCAAACAACGAAAAAAAAAGGGGTTGCAACACGAGGACTTCCCAGGGGGTCACCCATCCTAGTACTACTCTCGCCCAAGCACGCTTAACTGCGGAGTTCTGATGGGATCCGGTGCATTAGTGCTGGTATGATCGCAACCGAAAGAATACCACCTCCTTATTCCTTTATACCTTTCCACGCCTTGATCCATGCCCACCTATGCTCTCATGTGTGGCCTTCGTTACGCGTCTCGAGCCCGCCGTGCGCGCGCGCGCGCATTCGTCATGGCCTTCCTTTGACAAAAGCGGCCACTCCCGTCAATAAGCTCTCACGCTTTCCAATAAACTAAGGACACGTCAGGCCGACGCCTACGAGCGGGCCCGTCTCCCCATATCCGGCTCCCGCGCCGACGAGCCTTCGGCACGGTAAACCGCGTTTAATCCAAAGCGCCCCTCCGGGCACCCCGTTGCCCCGTTCACCACATCAACGGCCACTCGGATGCTACGCCAATGATACATCGACCGGTAAATAAAATAAACCAAACAACGAAAAAAAAAGGGGTTGCAACACGAGGACTTCCCAGGGGGTCACCCATCCTAGTACTACTCTCGCCCAAGCACGCTTAACTGCGGAGTTCTGATGGGATCCGGTGCATTAGTGCTGGTATGATCGCAACCGAAAGAATACCACCTCCTTATTCCTTTATACCTTTCCACGCCTTGATCCATGCCCACCTATGCTCTCATGTGTGGCCTTCGTTACGCGTCTCGAGCCCGCCGTGCGCGCGCGCGCGCATTCGTCATGGCCTTCCTTTGACAAAAGCGGCCACTCCCGTCAATAAGCTCTCACGCTTTCCAATAAACTAAGGACACGTCAGGCCGACGCCTACGAGCGGGCCCGTCTCCCCATATCCGGCTCCCGCGCCGACGAGCCTTCGGCACGGTAAACCGCGTTTAATCCAAAGCGCCCCTCCGGGCACCCCGTTGCCCCGTTCACCACATCAACGGCCACTCGGATGCTACGCCAATGATACATCGACCGGTAAATAAAATAAACCAAACAACGAAAAAAAAAGGGGTTGCAACACGAGGACTTCCCAGGGGGTCACCCATCCTAGTACTACTCTCGCCCAAGCACGCTTAACTGCGGAGTTCTGATGGGATCCGGTGCATTAGTGCTGGTATGATCGCAACCGAAAGAATACCACCTCCTTATTCCTTTATACCTTTCCACGCCTTGATCCATGCCCACCTATGCTCTCATGTGTGGCCTTCGTTACGCGTCTCGAGCCCGCCGTGCGCGCGCGCGCGCATTCGTCATGGCCTTCCTTTGACAAAAGCGGCCACTCCCGTCAATAAGCTCTCACGCTTTCCAATAAACTAAGGACACGTCAGGCCGACGCCTACGAGCGGGCCCGTCTCCCCATATCCGGCTCCCGCGCCGACGAGCCTTCGGCACGGTAAACCGCGTTTACTCCAAAGCGCCCCTCCGGGCACCCCGTTCACCACATCAACGGCCACTCGGATGCTACGCCAATGATACATCGACCGGTAAATAAAATAAACCAAACAACGAAAAAAAACGGGGTTGCAACACGAGGACTTCCCAGGGGGTCACCCATCCTAGTACTACTCTCGCCCAAGCACGCTTAACTGCGGAGTTCTGATGGGATCCGGTGCATTAGTGCTGGTATGATCGCAACCGAAAGAATACCACCTCCTTATTCCTTTATACCTTTCCACGCCTTGATCCATGGCCACCTATGCTCTCATGTGTGGCCTTCGTTACGCGTCTCGAGCCCGCCGTGCGCGCGCGCGCGCATTCGTCATGGCCTTCCTTTGACAAAAGCGGCCACTCCCGTCAATAAGCTCTCACGCTTTCCAATAAACTAAGGACACGTCAGGCCGACGCCTACGAGCGGGCCCGTCTCCCCATATCCGGCTCCCGCGCCGACGAGCCTTCGGCACGGTAAACCGCGTTTAATCCAAAGCGCCCCTCCGGGCACCCCGTTGCCCCGTTCACCACATCAACGGCCACTCGGATGCTACGCCAATGATACATCGACCGGTAAATAAAATAAACCAAACAACGAAAAAAAAAGGGGTTGCAACACGAGGACTTCCCAGGGGGTCACCCATCCTAGTACTACTCTCGCCCAAGCACGCTTAACTGCGGAGTTCTGATGGGATCCGGTGCATTAGTGCTGGTATGATCGCAACCGAAAGAATACCACCTCCTTATTCCTTTATACCTTTCCACGCCTTGATCCATGCCCACCTATGCTCTCATGTGTGGCCTTCGTTACGCGTCTCGAGACCGCCGTGCGCGCGCGCGCGCATTGGTCATGGCCTTCCTTTGACAAAAGCGGCCACTCCCGTCAATAAGCTCTCACGCTTTCCAATAAACTAAGGACACGTCAGGC
>JARYGA010017476.1:0-16999 GCA_030545235.1 Helianthus tuberosus
CGATCACAGGAGTCTCGAGCATATCTTCAAGCAAAAGGAGTTAAACATGCGTCAACGCTGATGGGTCGAACTTTTGAACGATTATGAATGCGCTATCAAATACCATCCGGGCAAAGCCAATGTTGTGGCCGACGCCCTCAGTCGAAAGGATACTATACCTAAGCGTGTGCGTGCATTACAGCTTACCATTCACCTAGCCTTCCCGCTCAAATTCGCGATGCTCAAGTTGAAGCATTGAAAGCAGAGAACATCAGGGCTGAATCCCTACGAGGATTGAGGCAGTGGCTAGAACAAATTGAACACGGCGCTTACTATGTAACAGGGCGCATCTGGGTTCCACTTTATGGAAACTTACGCGAGCTTGTGATGGATGAAGCACATAAGTCTCGTTATTCGGTACACCCTGGTTCGGACAAGATGTACCACGACCTCAAGACTACATATTGGTGGCCTGGCATGAAAGCCCACATAGCAACCTACGTCAGTAAGTGCTTGACTTGTGCGAGAGTCAAGACTGAATACCAGAAACCATCAGGCCTACTTCAACAATCGGAGATCCCGAAATGGAAATGGGAGCAAATTTCCATGGATTCCGTTACTGGCCTGCCTAGATCTCAACGTGGAAACGATACCATTTGGGTGATCGTGGATCGACTGACCAAGTCGGCATATTTTCTGGAAATCAAGGAAACGGATAAGTTTTCTACTTTAGCAGACATCTATCTAAAGGAAGTGGTATCAAGGCACGGAATGCCAACCTCTATTATATCTGATCGTGACGCGCGTTTTACTTCAGAATTGTGGCAAGCTATGCACAAGTCTTTTGGCTCACGTTTGGATATGAGCACCGCTTATCACCCACAGACGGATGGGCAATCTGAACGCACTATCCAAACCCTTGAAGACATGCTTAGGGCATGTGTGATTGATTTTGGTAATGGCTGGGAAAAGCACCTCCCGCTAGTGGAGTTTTCATACAACAACAGCTACCACACCAGCATCCAGGCGGCTCCGTTTGAGGCATTGTACGGACGCAAATGCCGATCACCTCTCTGTTGGGCAGAAGTTGGTGACAGCCAAATCACTGGCCCAGAACTTGTGGTAGATACCACCGAGAGAATTGATCAGATACGACAGCGAATGGCGGCAGCTCGTGACCGTCAGAAAAGCTATGGTGATAAGGGAAGAAAACCACTCGAGCTCAAGGTTGGGGATCGAGTGCTACTCAAAGTCTCACCTTGGAAAGGTGTAGTCCGCTTTGGCAAACGGGGCAAACTCAATCCGCGTTATGTCGGACCATTCGTTGTCACCGAGAAAATTGGCAAAGTCGCCTACAGGTTGAATCTACCTGAAGAACTCAGCGGAGTCCACAATGTTTTCCATGTGTCGAATCTGAAGAAGTGTCTGTTAGATGAGACCCTCATAGTTCCTCTTAAAGAACTCACAATCGACGACCAGCTGCGATTCGTCGAGGAACCAATAGAGATTACGGATCGAGATGTTAAGATCCTTAAGCGTACCAGGATACCTCTGGTCCGAGTTCGTTGGAATGCTCGTCGTGGCCCAGAGTATACCTGGGAACGAGAAGACCAAATGAAACTCAAGTATCCCCAGCTGTTTAAGAAAAACGCAACCACTACGGAGGCTGAAGCTACTGCAGAATTTCGGGACGAAATTCCAAATCAACGGGGGGATGATGTGACACCCCAGGAAAATCAGGAAAACAACGCAACTTAACTAGCTTCCTCAGTAACCACGCGCTAAATTTCGGGACGAAATTCTCTTAACAGGGGGAGAATGTGACAACCCTCAAATTTACATGTAACCGTACAATTTATTTCTGATAATTAAAGTGTTTGACGACTGTGTGGAATCACTTAACTGCTTTCTGATATCTGTGTTATACTTACATGTATTTGTTAACATACTAGTAGGATACAGAAAAGTTACTAAATAGTCAGGTATGCCTTCCTGAGTGTTAGAAAGTAAAAACGTTACAAAAATATATAAATAGGACGCCTTACGAATTTATTTAGCACTTTAACGGATTAATATCCGACTGAACAACCGGACTCTACCCGGAAAACAAAAATATTGACATGACACTATTTTTCCTTTTTCTAAGCTAGTTAGGGTCCCCGAATACCCTAACCCCCGTTATATTATATAACACTCTAATAATTAATTTATTATTCCTAACTAAACTAAATATCACTAACCTATTAGTTCAAATCAAACTATAATACCCCTCCCCCATGATCCGTTTGGTTCCCCATAGGGGACACACTCCACTCAAGTTTGATTATTTTAATCATGTATGCCTTATATCTAGAGAACACATTACCTAATGGTTAATGAGAATGCATGGTTTAATATATAACTTAAAGTCTCATGATAATTCATTCATAACACTTAAACAAACTTTGTTCTTCTCCTCCCTCTCCCCTTGCAATCTGCCGAGACCAAGCACCCCACCCACCATCACTTTCAATTTTGATCTTGTAATTCCACACACACATAAAGGTGAAAGGATTCATACAAGAAGGCTCGGTGCTTACGGAATCGCAAGGACCTCACCACAACGCTATTAACCACCCGTTTTTCGTCTAGTTTCTTCCCTAGCCACGAGCTAGTAGTAAGTGATTCTAATCACCTTCTTAAGCTTGTCTAAAGTGGTTAATAAGAATTTTGTCGGATAAAAATCATGAACACTAGAGTTCAAAACTAAAAGTCTACTAAAAATAATAAACATGGTGGTTAATGAATGAATGTTAGTGTAAAACTTTTGAAACTAGTTTTGTTATGATTTTTGGTTGATTATCTGATGTTTTCCTGGTTAGTATTGATGTTTAATGTTGTTGTGGTTAATAAACTTGCTAACGGAAATCAATCGAACACGAACTAGGAAGTTAAAGACTGAAAACAGAATCTTTCCAAGTTTTACAGCCAACTTCAGTTGGCTGTAAACAGGTCATAAACTCTACGAAAAAACTAATATTTTGAGTCTAAAACGTGTTATTATGAAATACGGTTCTAATGGCACCGGAATCGTAATTTTCGGACTTCGTTTACTATTTTTAAAGCGCCATTTCGTAACAGCAGCTAGAGCCGCATTTTTCTGCTGAAAATACGCGTTTTGTTTTCTGTCATAACGTGAGTTCTGTGTAGAGTTAGATCATGAAAATTGTACTGTAGATGGAAACTGAAGTATATGTAATTAACCCACTGGAATTTCGTAAATCGGACTTACGATGAATTTTTAATAAATTGTTCCGTGGACTGTGGTCAGAAATAGATAAATCTGAGATCAGTCCGGAAAATGAATTTTTATAAAATATTGCTAATGAACTGGACCCCGATATTTTTACACAATAAAATTTGGAACGTTTAAGACATTCTGTAAAAATTTGGGAATTTTTGGAATAATTTAACTATTTTATTTAAATGTCCGAAAACAGCCGGTTTTGAATATTAATGCTGAAATGACATAAGTTGTAAATTGCGTGTCTAAATGTCGAGTATGCTATCTGTGAATGATCTAACATGTTATATGTGTTACGTGCATTATCGTATGTTTGCTTATGAGTGGGGAATGGATGGGAAGTATATATGGGCATAAACAGTTAAAGTAATGCATGCTATGTGATAGATACGTGTAGGAACTTTGTGCTCTATTTGAAACCACTAAATGACTAACTGGTAAATCATACTAGGACGTGATTGACCGACCTTGACTGTTAGCTATATTTGAGAATCTAACCGAGCAAACCGAGGTGAGTTCACACTTTTCTACAAAGCATGGTAAATTCCCGGTGGGAATGGGAATGGGCACAGGAATAGGGATTCCTCGTCCTTTGAGACGTGTTCAGGAATGTAAATTCCTCGTCCTGTTGGGACGTATTAGACTTACTGGACTAGAACTCTATCAGCGAAGTCCCTCCCTTTTTGTATCGACTTAATCGCCGGGGCTATGGGGAGCGGGTCATTAGTTAATAGCGCTATTAGGTTTAACAAACCTCACACCGTGCCAGTTGGACGGGTGTGTACTAATGGACTATGGCACGTCGGTGGTGATAGAACACCGACGCTAGGGCACAATTAATTTTTGTTAGTAGTCGATATGATAAACGAGTCTGGTAGTTTAAAACACTGGGGTAGCCCCCCACGGCCAAAGTGCCGGGCTGGATAGCCATGGAAGGTGGACATGGGATGGTTAACTAATAAACGTTTTCGAACTATGGGGTAACCCCCACGGCTGGATAGCCGAATGAGATTAAACTATGTTTTTGGAAACAACTCTAAAATGGACAACCAACCGTGAACTCACTCAACTTTGTTGTTGACTCGTTATTACATGCTTTACAGGTCATTAGATGTTATGGAGCTTGCATATGAAGGTGGTCGTTGTGGGATGTGAACTGATATGTCCCGCACTTAATGAATAAACTTTATGAACTTATTAAACCTACATTTTGGACTTTAAACTTATGAACTATGGACTTATGTTTTGAACTTATGTTTTATGCTTCCGCTGGTAACCTAAAATCGGTTTACTTGCTTTTGGTCACCAATCGTATTGTGTTTGGTTTTATTTACTTAATTATGTTGTTCAATATGATTGGTGGCTCGATCCTGGTCATGTCACGCCTCCAAGCGGTGATACTCCGCATGGTGGATTCTGGGGGTGTGACAGCAGGGACTGAATACAAAAAAAAAAGATGTCCATGCAGGGACTAAGGATAGAAAGACAAGTCCGCGCAGGGACTAAGTACATAAATAAATAATTGTCCACGCAGGGACTTGATTGAAAATTAAAGAAATACAAAATAAACAAAGAAGGAATTTAATGATCCCTTTTGCTCTTTCCCCAGTGGCTTCAACGCCCTCCCGAACCCCCCGTTCCACCTGGCTCAACCTTTGTAGAATCTCCTGCTGTTGCGGTGGCGGTATCAATGGCGGCTGCGGCGGCTGCTGATGTTGCGGAGGTTGAGTAGGTAGCGGGTATTGGTACCCATAGGTCGGGTATCCAGCCTGATACAAGGCTCCATAGGGCCCCTCGGGATGTAGAGCATCGTAGTTCGCTGCTACAAGGTATGGGTCAACTTCGGCGTATTTGTAGTTAGTATGGGCTGGCTGCTCGAAAGGGTTATACGCCGCTACACCGGCGTATGCAGGAATTGGGTTATCATAACCCACTGGTAGCGGTGCGACTGGCGTAGACTCCACCTCAGAAACAGGGTTCGAAGGTCCACCCATCTGTGGATATAGTGGCGGGTAATGACTGCCACTTGAATGCTGAGGGGTGCTGATACGGATTCCCCCTCGCACGGACATCCATGTGGTTGTTCTTCTCCGCCTCGGTGGTTTCGGAGGCGGCTGCTGCACTGGCGGTGGTGGCGGTGGAGTAACCGCTACAAAACGCGAATCCTCCGAGGGATCCTGCTGCTGCTGCTGCTGCGAGTGGTAACTGGGAGTACGTATTGGGCAAACTTTGCCTCATAACCGTCTGGACCATGATAAGGTGATCCATGATATGACGACCCATCCGAAATCTTGATGGGGTGAGTAGGTGTTCCGGTTGGCGGCTGGGCAAGTTCCGGATCCTCTTCCATGTCCATGGAGAAGTGGTCCTCCGGTCCCAATGGGTTATAACCCATTGGCTCATCAATTTGGTTTGTCGGGTTGAACCGGCTTTGAAAGTAGGGTGTTGGGTCGTTGAAGGAATGGTGTGAGTTGGGGCGTTGAAAGGGTATGAAAGAGTGATGTGAGTTGTGGGGCTCGTTCTCCGATTGAGGCCCGAAAGAGTGGAGGTAGGAAGGTGAGGAGCTCAGCGAGACTGAACGCCTCGCGGGTTCTAAAGAGGTCCTCCAGTCTTCTTGAGGACGGGTACTCATGGTAGCAGATGGGGTTCTCCGGTGCGAAGGTCCGGCCTCGTGATCGTTGGGGGCGATGAATGGCCCCTTGCCTCTTCCTCGGAATCTTGGCGGCATTTTTGTTGGTCCTGTCAAAACAAACAAAAGAATTAATAAAGGACAAAACAAAATAAGTCAGAATTAGTCCTAAGTTCTTTGTCTAGACTCGAAAGTTGAGGAATGTGTAAACTGTGTCATTGAGATTAAACACAAAAGGCTAGTGTTTAATTCACTCAACGTTGGCTCTGATACCAACCTGTCACACCCCGATATTTCCACGTATTACCGGTGGGCCCGGTGGGGAGTATCGTGACGTAGTTGATATCATCATAGACAATTTACCACAGTTGATATATACAGCGGAAGTCGAAAGATAAAATCATTACAAACCGAATGAAAGTAATATCATTTATTACAAAACGGTTGTAAAGGATCCACAGGCGGATCAAAGTTAAAAAGAAACATTGTTCAGCAGATTTATATACATCTAAGCTTGCAAGACTCTTTATTGATGCTAGGAGTAGCCAGCCTATTCCGATTAGTACCTTCACTTAACCTTTTTGGAAAATACGTCAGTTTTCACTGGTAAATACAATTAACCGACTCATTTTGAAAATGTTTAAGAAAATTGATTTGAATGCACAATGCACAAAATATCTTTTATAACTTGGGATAATTATTTAAATATAAACTTGTAAAAGAATTACATGTTTGTTATACGTTCAGTAGCCCGGGCTGAATACCGGGTTAAAGATTAATTGACACGCCACATAATATAATCCCGCGACGAGTTATTCTCGAACAGGTGGTTATATCTTTTTATATACGCACCGGCAGGTGTATGCCTACACCCCGTGCTTAGGTCGTGGCCATTTCAATGAATGATGCCAAGGATATCCGGGACATGGTCATTAACCCCCCAAAGGCTTTAAGCAAACAAAACAGTTTAAACGGGTCATCTCAATAAATTAACCTTCATACGATTAATAATTCAATGCCCGACCAAGCGGTATTTTATATACCGTACCCTAAGCCCGTATAAGGGAAAATAAGTTAAAAGTATTTACCTGAGCAAATTATATAAATTTATCCCAGCCGTATAAATCAGCAAATGCAGATATCTTTTACTGGGATCCTAAATATGTAATGAAGGTTTTAATAACCTATTAGATTCCTAACGGGTCTTAATTAAGTCTAAACTTAGACCGGTTAGTTTTAAAGAAAGATACACGGTTCGAAACGCATGATTAAGCGAAGACTGGATTAGAATGTGGTTTAGACCCGACAAGTTTGAAGACTTGTACAATATAGGTAAACTAAACACATTCTGGATTTTGAAGTGAAAATGATGAGGTTTGACCCGTTTCGGTTAATTTATGCAAACTAGTTACATAATTCGTACCGAAAACGATAAATGCATAACGGGTAACCAAATGATTCATGAACAGGTTTCCTAGGTTAATATGCCTTAAATATGTTGTGATATCAGTAGGATACCGTCCATTATGCCCAAAATGGATTTAAACTCAAATTAAGCCTTGTAGGGGTATTTTGGTCATTTTAAAGGTTATAAAAGAGATTAAATGTTAATATGCGGTTCAGGTCTGAAATGATTAGTAAAAATATTTAATTTAATAAGTTATATCAGTAGGGTATTACATATATGTGAAATATATCATTTATAACCAAACTATGTACTGTAGGGGCATTTTGGTAATTTCACATAAGCTTTAAAGGTCAATTTTTGGAAATCTGAGTTTAAAACTTTTGCTTACTGTTAAAGTATAAAAATTTACTTAAAACATCAGTAGGTATTAAGTCTTATATGTTTAAAATAGTTTTAACTCATACTATGCGTTAAAAACGCGTAAAAAGTCGCTTTTAAGCGAATTTCGGGTTATATAAGAAAAGCTTATATTTTTATCATTCCAGAAGGCTTAAAATATTTTATTTATCATATAAAGTCAGTAGAAAAATATTTGGTATCAATATGTGATGTAAAACTTATTTTATTCAAGAAAAGGGTATAACCGACAATTACCGAATCAAAGCTAGAACCCTATGATATGATCAGTTTAAAAATATTCAAAAATCCCAAAATATTATATTACATCAGTGGGTAAAAATTTTGGTGTCAAAATTTGGGTTTAGATAGGCTTTATGCTAATTATGCCGTTTAATTAATAAAAAGCTTCTTAATTACGATATTGGGCATAACTCCTAATCTAGACTTCAAACTGATGTCAAATTTTTAGGACAAGTTTATAAATCAGTAACAAAGGTTTTTGTCCTCTAACATTTTCAAAAATCTCATTTTAAGGTCAAAAGGGCATAATGGTCAACATTTAAGCATATAACGGAAACATGCAAATGAATCGGATAAATTATGATCCAAGTTGTATAATCTCAGAGAGTTATACTAATATGGAATATGGACCTAATGGAAGCTTAAGGCATTTCTAAAACAATCTAAATCGGGTCAGAACTGAAAGTCAAATCAAAAGTCTACTTTTGCGACTTTCGGTTCCGAACCGAGCCTAAACTCAAGATTGTCAGGTTGAACATATTTAGACATGTTCTTACTTTAATTACCAAGTTATATGAGTGATAAAACAGGTTCCATAGCTTCTACATTGTTAATTATGTGTTTATTTGAAAATTAGCTTTCTGTTGACTTTTTACAATTAAGTTTGACCCGACAATTGACCTAGTTAGAGTGGGAATCAGAGGGTGCACTTTTAAGGGTTTATTACCCACATAATTACCAACTCATAGCCACTTTCAATTTGAAAAATGACTGGACCGTTAGTGATTAATCACTAAGTCAAACCTTAATTATGACGGTTTTGACTTTAGGCCATTAAACTAATAAAACACGAATTAGAGAGGTTAAGGAAGTTTACTGAAGTTCTTAGCACGACTAATGATCCTTAGGGAATGATCTTGAGCTCCAGGAGGCTCCAGAATTTTAGTTAGAATGATTTTTTAAATGAACAAGTGAAGTGTTGCAACATATGCTCCATATATAGTCATTCAAATCTCACAAGATCCTTCCACAATAGCCTACAAGTGTTTCCTGATCATCCTAAGTGTCCCTTATGCATGAAATACCATTGGAGCAGCCCCTAGAATCGAAAACAAGGCTTCTAAGGCGGTGGATCAGCTTGAACAGGCATCTGTCCAAGATTTCTGTCGCTGGCACATTCAGGCGGCCCACGTAAGGTTCGGGTATGGGCCTACGCGGCCCGCGTCGAGGTGGACATCCGGTCAACATGTTTCATTTGTTGCAATTTTGGTCCCTGGTCCTTTAAAACTTGATTTTAACTTGTTTTATTGCACTTTTAACCCTCAAACTTGACTTTTAAGGACTCCAAGTCATAAAAAAACTTTGTTAAGTCCCCGGTTAGTTATATGATTACTGAAAAGTCCCGAATTTCAACGTTGACGCTTTTAACCCCTTACTTATGAATGTTAACGTATCTTTCTCATATGATATCGAAACCTTGTGAAATTTTTATCACTTATTCTAGTGAGCATAATTAATTGTTACAAAGCTTTGGGTTCGCTAAAAGGTCACTCAGAGGTATAAATTAAACATGTTGACACATTTAACCCTTGCGGTTTGTAAACTTTCACTTTCTTCCATAAACGGCTTCATATGATTCATAATTCATTCGTTTAAGGGTATAAACATCGTGTAGGGTTGTTGAAAGGTATAATTATCCAATGTTGACACTTTGAATCCTTTTACATACATACTTCTTTGTTTGTCAACTTTAGTCCCTCATATTCAATCCATTGCACGTTTAAAGCTCATGACACGTGTCTTCATTATATTGGTCGTGATTTTACGAGGTGTTACAGCTGGATTTGATATTGTATTAGGAATGGATTGGTTAATAGCTAATAAAGCCAGTCTTCTATGTGATCAATATTCAATCCAAGTAAATTCACCAAAAGGTGAAAAGATCACAATTAAAGCTGATAAGCCATCTCGATCAACGAAATTCGTCACTGTGATGAAAACAGCAGTTATGCTAGAAAAAGATCACTAGTGTATATGATTTCCATAATCATTAACACTAAGGGAAAGGAATTGAAAGATATTCCCATAGTATCTCAATTCTCATATGTTTTCCCAGAAGAATTGTCGGGACTACATCCAGGCAGGGAAGTTGAATTCAGAATTCCCCTACTATCAGAAACAGCACCGATTGCCAAGGCACCTTAACGTTTGGCACCAGCAGAAATGCAAGAACTAAAGAAACACTTGGATGAACTTTTGGAAAAAGGATTCATACAACCAAGTTCATTGCCATGGGGAGCACCGATCTTGTTCGTCAAGAAGAAAGATGGATCAATGCGCATGTGCATTGATTACCAAGAATTGAACGAAGTCACGATTAAAAATCGGTACCCATTACCGAGAATCGATGATTTGTTTGAAAATTTTCAAGGATCTTGATTCTTTTCTAAGATCGACTTACGCTCAGGATATCATCAATTAAAGGTACAGGAAGAGGACATTCCTAAAACTGCCTTCAGAACAAGGTATGGCCATTATGAATTTACCGTCATGCCATTTGGTTTAACCAATGCCCCAGCCGCATTTATGGACGTGATGAACAAAATATGTAAACCATATCTGGATAAATTGATAATTGTCTTTATAGATGATATTCTCATTTACTCTAAGAGTAAAGAGGAACATGCAGCGCATCTGCATACACTCTTAAATTTGTTAAGAAAAGAAAAGTTTTATGCTAAATTTTCAAAATGTGAATTTTGGTTAGAAGAAGTACAATTTCTTGGACATTTAATTAATCATGAAGGAATTCATGTGGAACCCACAAAAATCAAGGCGATTACTAAATGGAAAGTCCCTGAATCACCAACTTAGTTGAGAATTTTCTAGGACTGGCAGGTTATTATAAACGATTTATCTGAGATTTTTCTAGAATAGCCATTCCCATAACAAAACTGACCTATAAATCTGTTAAGTTTGAATGGGGACCAAAACAGGAAGAAGCCTTTAGAATTCTTAAGCAAAGATTAACCAACACACCCATACTAGCGTTACCAGAAGGAACTGAAGACTTTGTAGTCTATTGTGATGCTTCTAAATTAGGTTATGGATGTGTGTTGATGCAACGTCAAAAGTTTATAGCCTATGCCTCTAGACAACTTAAGAATCATGAAGAGAATTATACAACACATGATCTAGAGTTAGGAGCCATAATTTTTGCCCTTAAAATTTGGAGACATTACCTTTACGGTAGTAAGTTTACCATTTTCACCGATCACAAGAGTCTAAGATATATTTTTGGGCAAAAGGAGTTAAATATGAGACAAAGACGCTGGATGGAAATTCTTAGTGATTATGATTGTAATATCCAGTACCATGCAGGAAGGGCTAATGTAGTAGCCGATGTTTAAGTCAAGAGTATCATTAAAAGCCAAGAAGAGTGCGTTCTCTCAAATTAAATCTGCAGATAGATTTAAATGAACAAATTGGAGAAATACAAGAATCAGTAATCAAGGACGATACTGAAAAATTGAAAGGAATGATTAAGGAATTAGAACAAGGAACAAATGGAATTTGGAGATTCCATAAGACAAGGATTTGGATACCCAAACAAGGAAACCTACGTCACCGAATATTAGAAGAAGCCCATAAGTCTAAGTATACGATACACCCTGGAAGTGATAAGATGTATCAAGACTTAAGAAAGAATTGCTGGTGGATAGGAATGAAAAAAGGATATAGCAGCTTATGTTGCCAAGTGTCTAACCTGTTCACATGTTAAAGCTGCACATCAAAAACCCTCAGGTTTATTGCAGCAATTAGAAATCCCAATATGGAAATGGGAATTGATAACAATGGACTTTGTTACCAAATTACCCAAGACACGAAAAGGTAATGATACAATCGGGATGATTGTAGACAGCCTGACCAAGTCTGCTCATTTCTTACCGATGAAGGAAACCTTCAGTATGGAACAGTTAGCCAAGTTATATGTAAATGAAATAGTTTCATTACATGGAATTCTTTTATCTATTGTTTCTGATAGAGATAGCCGTTTTACTTCTCATTTTTGGACTAGTTTCCAAAAAGCAATGGGAACTAAGTTAAATCTAAGCACTGTTTATCATCCTCAAACGGATGGACAAAGCGAAAGGATAATTCAGACAATAGAAGATATGCTTAGAGCTTGTGTAATTGATTTTAGAGGAAATTGGGATGATCATTTACCATTAATAGAGTTTTCCTATAATAACAAATATCATACCAGTATCAATGCTGCACCATTCGAAGCACTTTATGGACGAAAGTGCCGAACTCCAGTTTGTTGGGCAGAAATTGGAG
This sequence comes from Helianthus tuberosus, assembly GCA_030545235.1. Taxonomy (NCBI): domain Eukaryota; kingdom Viridiplantae; phylum Streptophyta; class Magnoliopsida; order Asterales; family Asteraceae; genus Helianthus; species Helianthus tuberosus. The sequence goes on from JARYGA010017476.1 coordinate 12,280, forward strand.
AGAAGCAACTGTCTGGACCAGAAATAGTACAGGAAACAACAGACAAGATTATTCAAGTCAAGGAAAGACTAAAAGTAGCATGCGATCGACAAAAGATTTATGCTGATAACAGGAGAAAGCCATTGGAATTTCAAGTAGGAGATAAGGTATTATTAAAAGTTTCTCCATAGAAAGGAATAGTTAGATTCATCAAGAGGGGGAAAGCTAAGCCCCAGGTACGTTGGACCCTTTGAGATTATTAGAAGAATAGGACCTTTAGCATATCAGCTACAACTGCCAGAGGAAATGGCAGGAATACATGATGTATTTCATGTATGCAATCTCAAAAAGTGCTTAGCAGATGAATCATTAGTGGTACCTCTTACGGACATAGAGGTAAATGAGAAACTTAAGTTTGCAGAAAGACCCCTAAAGATTGAAGACAGAAAGATCAAGAATCTCAAACACAAGAGATTAGTTCTAGTTAAAGTAAAATGTGATTCCAAGAGAGGACCAGAATACACTTGGGAGCTTGAATCAGAGATGCAGAAGAAATATCCACACATGTTCCAGTAGACCTCGAGGACGAGTTCTAAAACAAGGTGGGGAGGATATAACAACCCTCCTAAAAGTCCTATAACACCCCTATACGCCCTAAAATACACCTCGTATATGAGAAATGGGCCCCAAATACCTTGATTTTTATAAAAATCAAATAAAACAAGATTTAATGGGCTCTGGCGGGGCGCGACAGATCCCCCTTGATCTGTCGCGGGGCGCGAGCGAGTGATAGGTGGCGAAACCCCAGCCCGCCACGTGGCGTGACACTCAGCGGACCTACACCGATGACTGACCAAGGCTAAGCCCTAGCCAGCCTAGCTCGCGGGGCGTGAAGACCCCCTTGTTCTCTTTCGCGGGCCGCCAGAAACCCCCTGTCAGGCCCTATATATAGAGAGTTCGAGCATTCAGTCCAAATCGTTGAATTCTCATAACTCTCTCTCTCTCAAAATTCTAAATATTAGAAGTAGTATCGAGTATAATATGTCACACCCCGACCGCGTAAAACAACAATTCGCGGCGGAAACATCGGGGCGTGTCGTAACAGAATAAATTGTTTCATAACCATGGTATTCAAAGTTGTATTTTATTTATTAAACAAGAGTGTTACATTGTCTTGAACAGTAAACAAAAGAGTTTATAACATAATTAAACAAGTCTATCTTCGTTTTTAGTCTCTAAGGCACAGGTCCGCCCTAGTATCATGATCAACATCCTACAGAAAAGCTCCTGAAAAACACATGTGAAAATAGGTACGTCAGCATAAAAATGCCTGTGAGATACATAGGTTTGTGAAAATAGGATTCATGACTTGTATTTGAGAAAATGTTTAGTCATGAACCTTGTAATTTGCTTTGTCTTGTAAATCATTTGAAAAACGATAAGATCAGTTGATATGTATAAATAAATGTAAGGTTAAATGAATAACCATGTAAAATGAGTTGTATACAATAAACTGTTTTGTAAAACAATGTCTTGTGAAAAATATGTTATTTGTATAAAATGTAATATGTCTATACTGAAATGGTTTAAATAACGTTGCGCTATGTAATATTATACAAACACTTATATATAGGAAGTACCAGCGGCATATCCACCATGTTTGTATCATATTACACACGCCTCGTTACTCAAATCACTTACCCAAACAACCACCAATGTAACTTGTTCATGTACAAACCAATTGTCAAGTGTTATTGTGTAAACCATATCAAAATGTCTATGTCCGATGTAAACCACCAAATGTGTATATCAATGTCAAAATGTTTATGTTCAATGTAGATCATGTAATGTGTAACCAAAATGTCATGTATGGTAAGTGAAATATATCAACTAAACCATATGTAAAATGCACAAAACAAGGTATTGAAGTAAAACCTAGTTTAAATCAAAGTTATGTTTTGGGTAATAAATGCATGCTTTACTGATACAAACATCTATGCGGTATTGTTAAAATGCATACATCCAAGCCTTGAGACTTGTGGCGATAAACCCTTAAACAAATTAAAGGTTTATCTAAATTATGTATATCGAATTCGGTCATTCCTTTCATCCCCATACCCAGGATGTCCGGAACGGGAGTTGTCAATTCCTATGGTACCACTACCTACTAACGAACGGCGTAGCTAATGTTAATGAATGTATTGTTCCATGTTAAACAACCCAAATGTCATAGCCAAAATGTAAGCATGTGAAAACGATGCACTAAGTATGTAATCAAATGAACATACGTAGCGTGAAATGTAATGAAAAACGATGTACTAAGTAATGCACACAATGGGCACACCTAGCATGAAATGTAATGTAAAACGATGTACTAAGTAATGCACACAATGGGCACACCTAGCATGAAATGTAATGTAAAACAATGTACTAAATAATGCACACAATGGGCACACCTAGCATAGGATGTAATGAAATCATGTACTATAATGTACTAACGAACATAGCATGTATATGATGTGAAAATAGGAAAGCATGAAAGTAACAAGTAGACACATGTGTTCCACCCCAAAACAGTTTGGAAAACAGTAAAAGAGGGGTCTATGTACTCACTTGAGATTGTTCAGTAGTCCTAAGATAACCACCAAGCAATGCTAGAGATCTCGGAATCAAACGGCACCTAATATAGGTAACTATGTTAATAAACCGGACCTAAATCGGAAGATCGGGTAGCATGAGGGTTTGTAAACCAAACGAGTATGGAGACTCGTGTAATATGGTTCAACAAAGCCTACATACTAATTGAAACCTAACATAATTGTTTACGACCCATTACGACCCGTTTAGGTAGCTTATGCTACTTTAACGCGTCGTTCGCGTGAAACGCGTTCGGACCGCCTAACTAGTCCTATGACAAGTAGAATATGCCTAAGCATGTTACATAATCAGTTATGTGACAAAGGTTTTGGTTACATATGCTTAATTACCAATTATACATGAAAAGGGTATTCTGGTAATTTACCTAAGGCATATAAACTACCTATCATACAACTACTCAAACGATGTGACCATAGGGTATAACCTCGGAAGGTTATTCCCTACCTACTATGGTCACCTAATGTGTTTGGTTGGATCCTAATGATCGACCAAATGGGTCGGGTTCGAGGTATAAGCGATTTATTAGATCGCTTACCCTACGACCCTAGACAACGTGGTAATCAGTAGGCATAGTCCCAAGGGACTATGACCATCGTGATTACAATCACGTTGCGAAGTTCAAACGAACTTCGCATTGACCATAACTGGTCAACGCAGAAAGTCAAACAAAGTTTGACTTTCAGACTCGAAAGACTCGAAAAGCAATAAAAGAACGAAAGAATACTTACGAAGGGTCCCCGAATGCTAATTTCGATTCGAAAATCTCAGGTATGAAACAATAGTTTCAACTTAGAGTTTCTCAAATCAAAATTCTAGTGATTTGAGCAATGGGGTGATGGGGTATTTATAGTTTTCGGTCCACCGTTAAGATCGTTTCATGGAAACCGTGCTTTAATCGTAACCGTACATGTGTTGCAAAGTTGTGGTAGCCTAAAATGATCCTTATCAGCTGATTAGGCAAGTTGTGAGCTTGTGGTTCTGGTTAAAACAGCTGGAACATGCTGACTGTTCTATCTAATCTGATCAGACATGCGTATGCGGGCCGCGTAAGGATTCACTTAGATGTTACGCGGGCCGCCTGGCTGCACAGATCAGAAACAAGTTTGTATTTTGACAGTTTCAGTCCCTGCACGTGTTTAAGGCCATTTCCGACACTTCTAAGGCCCGTAAAGCCAACTTTAAGGCCCTAAAATGATGCCTAAACATTGTGGACATGAAACATGTTCAAAAATATGTCTGATGTCAGTTCGTTTGGTCGTACGAACGCGATGTTCGCTTAATTACAACGGAATGCGCACAAGCGCGAAAAACGATCCAAATGACGCAACGAATGGATTTTTCTTATGGAGAACACTAAAATATAATATAGTCATGCTTACATAAATTTTTGGATGTCCAGATGTATTCAGAACGTAAGTTATGCGCGAAAATGCAAACTTGTGCACTTTTTGACACTTTTAGTCCCTGAATGACCCAAAAGTTTATTTTAGCACACTGAACCCCTCAAAGCCTATTTCTAAGCTATGTAAAGGATATTTAAGGTGTGTTTAACTTATGGTCATGTTTCGGAATGTCTGTTCTAGTACGAATCGTCATACTTTCGCAGTTTGTCAAGTTTAGTCCCTGTAAGCGAATTAACTTGTTTTTGCCATACCAAAGCCTTCAAAACTTATTTATAAGTTATGTAAAGGTTATTTAAGGTATGTTAAGTATATGTTGATGTTCCAGAGTATTTGTCGCATTAAACTGAGTACGTTTACGCACCATTTTGCGTATAACTCTCCAGAAAGTGATATAGAGTTTGAAATTACATAAAAGTCAAAACATGAAAAATGTAAAACACAACCAAACAAACATTGGGATCAAATGACATTGTTTTATTGATAACAGAACTGTTCATAATGATTACAAGCACAGATGTTACATAATACCCCCTAAATAGCGAAGCTCTGCCTCGTTGTAAGTATTATAACCCCCGGTTACGTATTAGATACGCTGCCCGATTGATCTAGTGTTCTGTAACGCATGTCAAGGCTCTGCTTGACTCAGTCGTCGGAGTTCTGTCTCGGGGAGGGTATAGGTA
>JARYGA010017477.1:7500-10000 GCA_030545235.1 Helianthus tuberosus
TCAAGCGACTTTACCCATAGGCACGCTTGCCTGAATACCTATGGGGCCATGCAGGAACTACGTCCTTTGATGATAGATATTGGGCGTGTCCCAATTCCACAGCAAGCAAGCAACGCCCCTATAGGCAGATTCCACCCGCTTGAACTAGCAATTGCAGGCTGGCTGTGCTGCCGGAACGTTACCTTAAAGCAAGCATCCTTGTGCCATCATCTCGTCCAGACAATAATACCCAACATGGCTGACAAGCTCAACCGACTTTACCCATAGGCACGCTTGCCTGAATACCTATGGGGCCATGCAGGAACTACGTGGGTCGCTGATACATATCGGGCGTGCCCAATTCCACAGCAAGCAAGCAAGCAACACCCCTATAGGCAGATTCCACCCGCTTGAACTAGCAATTGCGGGCTGGCTGTGCTGCCTGAACGTTACCTTAAAGCAAGCATGCGTGTGCCATCATCTCGTCCAAACAATAGTACCCAACATGGCTGACAAGCTCAACCGACCTTCCCCATAGGCACGCTTGCCTGAATGCCTATGGGGGTGCCAAACTACCGAAGTGGGGCTCAGCATGCGTTTGACACCTCTTTCCTCTCCCTTGGGCACTCTTGGGGTAAAGACAACCGTCTCACCTAGCTCACAATGCATGTGCTTGCCTTGGCCTTGGCTTGGCCTTGGCATGCCTTCCTAGCACATGCTTGTCCTTGGCATGCCATCCCAGCACACACCAAGGCATGCCATCCCAGCACATGCCTTGGCATGCCATCCCAGCACATGCCTCTCTACCCCAAGAGTACTACCACCCCCCTATATATACATTCTGCACAAAAAGTAAAGTGACAGGAACAGACATTAATTTTTTGAGAAATCATAATTTTTGAAGGCAAGCACGTGGTCAGCCACGCTTTCAGGTCGTCGTGCGGGAACAAGGGCAGCGTGCTGGGCAGCGTGCTAGGCAACATGCCATGATGTGGGGCGCTTCCAAGGCAGCATGGCTTGTTTACTAGGCAACATGCTGAAATGTGTGGGCATCGATCGATTAACTAGCAAACGTCGTTGTTGCTTGTAGGCATCGTGTGGGGCATTTACAAGGCACCGGGCTTGATTTATAGGCAACGGGGCTTGGGGAGACCGACGCCTTGCTTGTATAGGCTTTAAACCTCGTGTCTCGTGTGCTTCTATCTTGCCCTTGCTTGGGCACAGGGGTTGCTCAAGCCCCTAGTCTCCCCTATATATACATTTTGCACAAAAAGTAAAGTGACAGGAACAGACATTAATTTTTCGAGGAATCATAATTTACGAGGTTTGCTGGGCGTCGAGGCAACGTGGGCAGGCAACGTGGGGGGGGAGGGGCGCTTGGTGGGGGGGGGAGGGAGGGGAGAGGGGCGCTTGTTCTCGGTCATCGTTGGGGCATTTGGGCTGTTATGCGCGCGCCACCAGCCTCCTTTGGCTTGGGCGCTCACCTAGCTTGCCCGGGCATGGGCTGCTCAACACCCACCCCTTCCCTATATATACATTTTGCACAAAAAGCTAAGTGACAGGAACAGACATTAAATTTTTGAGGAATCATAATTTTTCAAAACCCCATCAAACGACGTCGGATTGGCATGAAATTTTGCGTGAGACCTCGGTAACGTGTTTTAAGGGGTTTGGATGAAAAAAATTCAGTTTTCGGGTCCCGAGGGCCCGTTGGCCCGGCTCGGTCGGCCCGTGACGCTTGTTTGGCGTGGGTTGTCCGTAACCCCATGAAAGAACGTCGGATCGTCCCGAAACTTTACGTGGCTGTTGTAGGGCCCAAGTAGGGTCGTTTCGGGTCACGGGCCGGTTTGATCGGGTCAAAACGTTGACTGGGCTCGGGTCGGGACCGAGCGCCCGTGTGGTTCAACCATAACCGTATCAAACGAGGTCGGAACGGCACCAAACTTCATGTGAGCCATCGGGACAAGTTGACGGTGGTCTTGGGAAAGAATAATCTGGATTCGGGCCCACGGGCCTGCGGGCCCGGTACGTTCGTTTTCTCGGGATTCTTCGTAACACCACCAAGCGACGTCGGATAGCCACGAAAGCTGACACGGTTGTTCACGGGCATTCTTATGGTGGTATCGGGTCACGGCTTCACGTCTCGGGTCAACGTGTTGACCGGGCCATGTTCGGGCCCGATTTGTCGTTGGGCCTTGGTTCGGGCCCGTTGTGCTCGGATCGACACCAAACTTTGTACAGGTTGTTCACGGGTCATTCTTACGTGGTTTATGAACACGAGTTCACGTTCTCGGGTCAGGTCTTCATTTGGGCCTTGTTCGGGCCCGATGTGTCGTTGGGCCTTGGATCGGGCCCGTTGTACGTCGGATCGCCACGAAAGTTGACACCGTTGCTCGCGGACATTTTTATGGTGGTGTCGGGCCACGGCTTCACGTTTCGGGTCAACGTGTTGAACGGGCCTTGTTCGGGCCCGATGTCGTTGGGCCTTGGGTCGGGCCCGTTATGCTCGGATCGACACCAA
>JARYGA010017478.1:0-41084 GCA_030545235.1 Helianthus tuberosus
TATGGACATGATACGTATTTGTGTGATAAACTTTGATGAAAAGTTGGAACACTCACTTGCCCTTAGTGGAGTCTTCCTACAACAGTATTTATCACACCGCCGTTCAAACCGCTTTGTGTGAAGTTTCAGATGGAACATAATAAGTCGATCCCCATCGTGTTGAACGGAGACTGGAGATAAACAATCTACTGGCCGGAGTTGGTCCAGGAAAAAAGAGGGGCAAGATCGTTCAAATATGTGATCATATCGAGACAGCCGTGGAATATAGAAAGATTGCGCCGATGAGCGGCAGAAATCGTAAGAATTTGAGATAAGAAGTATGACTTAAATGGGAGTCTCGCCTAGAGAAGGCGTGGTGTGATTTGGAAAACGTAAAGGTTGAATCCCCGATGTAGGGATCGGAACCATTGTTCACAAGATGAAACTTCCAGAAAAAGATCAGTAGTGATCGCGACACATTCCATGTGTCTAGTCTTTAGAGGAGTCTGACTCAAGGAACAGTCATTGTTCTCACAAACAAGATTCACGTCAATGACAAACGACAAAATTACTATAAAACCCCAAGAGTCCACAATACTATAAAATCTGTTAAGGTTTCGGACCAAGAGTCCACAATACTATAAAACCTGTTAAGGTTACGGACCAAGAGTCCACAAGACACAGAAAAGACATAATTGATTTACTTGAGTACATTAGAATTCATAACATGACCCATAGTACATGGGAACATAAAGACAAATCTTGAACCTAAGTGACCACATTTGATTCACAACTCCCCTGCGACCGATGGAATCGCTTGAATTTCGGGACGAAATTCTTTTAACGGGGGGAGACTGTGATAACTGTCACTTTTCTGTACATTCCGTACACTAATTGAACAGTAATCTGTGCTTAAATAATTGTGCATGATCTAGTTTACAAGACAAATAAAATTTTGATTACTGTTATATACATACAATGGCATTTCATGATACAAGACTTTATTCGTTGCTACATGCAACACGAGATAGTTCTAATGAAACACAGAACATAATTGGCACCGTTACCAGACAAACTAAAAATGCTGATGAAGTTCAGTACATAGACAAACAGTATTTTGAGGCCCAGTATGAGCCAGAGATGATGTATTACACTAGCATAGTGTGTAGGGAAGTAAGGACCACAAAACTGCATGCCTTAGTGATAGACAAAGTGCCGGAAAGTGCCTAAAACCACATAAAGTGCAGAATTCTGCACAAATCAGCAAAAATTCAGCATTTAACAAGATTATTACATGCAAAAACATGGCAAAATGGTCCTGTATGTTTTCCTAAGTGTCGTGAATTAAAAGTGTCACAAAAAGTTACATAAAGGACACTATACGGAATAACTAGACACTTTAACGAACCGGTATCTAACCGAACAACCGGACATTACCCGGAACACTAAAAATATTGCTAGAAGCACTGTTTTACTTTTCTGAGCTAGTTATGGTTCCCGAACACCCTAACACACTATATAATGCATTCTACACATAAAATACTAGACATTACACATAACCCCTAACTAATTAACCTATTTACCATTACAAGTTACAACTTACCCCCCCCCCCCCCCCCATTCACAATTTACGGTCATAAGATGATGGGCCACCATAAATCTTCATGAGATTCCACTAAATCTCACCTTGATTTGCTTAGATTTTGATTAGATTACAAAAGATTATGTATGTACTTTCTTAGACATAGAAACCAACGGATATTAACACTAAATTGAATATAAGAGCATAACCATCTTCATCATTCTCACAACTCACCACAACACCTCTCTCTCCCTCTCAATAAGCTACGGCCAACACCCCCCGAATTGCCATCAATTTTTCTAGCAAAGTTTCATACATTATAAGGCTACTCTAAGGTGGTTCAATCATAATTAAAGAGGTTGCAAGCAAGGAGAGTTGAAGGACCTTCTTGGAGTGCTATTATCCACTTCTTTTGTCATCCTCTTCATCTTGTTCTTCCCTAGCCTTGTGCTACTAGTAAGCCCCTTTGTAACTTGGTTTTGTATGTATTTATTATAGTTATCCTTCGAATTTCTCATGTTGGTTATATATCACAATCATCCGAGTAGCATTTTATCACTTTAAAACCCATGATGCTTGTTAGTTATATATTTGGCTAAACTTGATTATTTAACAAAAAAAAAAGCACAAGTTAGTTTCATGGGAGTGGTACTAATGGTTTACAAAATCTTAACAGAATGTTTAATAAGTAATTATTTTCCTATTGGACTTTAGAGCATATATTTGCACCATGTATGGTACTGTTAAGAGTAGTTAATAAAATCTAAAGTTGTATATATAGCATAAAACTAGAGATTTTGAGTTATAAAACCTCGAAAGATTGAAAAAAAATAAAATAAATAAAAGCCCATAAAAGAGAAGGCATATTAAAATGAACTGCATGAATACGTAATATATATAAAAGTTGAAGGAGTTGTTGAATTAAATAGTCATAAATATACATTTAAGTGCCATAAAGCATTTGCAAATTTGAATAACATAAAACACACTGATTGTTTTTTTTTTTTTAAATGTCTAGAAACTTAAATGACTTAATTTTAAGTCATAAAGACACTAAACTCATATTTTTAATGTTATGAAAGTATTATAAGCATTTATGTAAACAAGTGTAGACTTTGAACACATAAATATAAACTTATCATTTTTTTTTTGTTAATAAAATTGTCATATAAGAGTTATTCTCTAACTATAGATCCATAAATTATATATATATATAGATATAACTATATATATAACTATTTGCTGTTGAATCGGGTTAAAAGTACGCTTACTTATATACCCAGATATGATTTAGTCAAGGACTACTATGAGTATAATAATGTCGATACATTATATATATATATATTTTTTTGTTTACTCGAGAATGAATCACCAGCGTGTCGTCGTGTCGTGTTAAAACAAGAGACGAGTTATTTCAAAACTAGATAATTGGATGATTTGATTATGACCAACACATGTGCTAGGGCTTTATGTCATGAACTTTAGTGTCTTATATGAATTAGGGCACGTGTAGGTCAGATATTATTTTGGACATTTGACTTTGCTAGCATACGCTTCGGAACGCAAAACTCTGAGTTCATGCTCCCCCTTTTCTCTTAACTGTTTTTGGTTTTATAACTCTCGGGGGTGAAATACATGTACGAATACATAAACGGTATGAAATGCCTATGAAATACTAGATCATGTGAGCACAGACTTAATACAGAAATGCCAGTAATACTTAATTAGGGACGAGGGTTAGATCTAACGGGTACGGCCGAACCCCACTCATGGTCACAACTAGTACCTAGTAGTGCTTCGGAGTCCCAGTCGAGGTAAATCGACACAGTCGAGGGTAATCGACACAGTCAAGGTAAATAGACACAGTCGAGGTTAATTGACACAGTCGAGGAAAATCGGCTGGGGTATAAGCCATTTCGAGTGCTTCCTATGTCCTCACATGCCTTAAAGTCCTTGTAAAGCATTCATGTTTTTCATACCTGTTTACAAAGGAGTCTCTCAAAGATTTACAAGAATTACAGTACACAAACAAGACGCATGAACTCGCTCAACTTTTTGTTGATGTTTTCCAAAATTACATGTATTTCAGGTGACAGGATGGATCTTGGGCGCGAGTGTCGTAACTAGAAGTAGAATTCAAGTTTAGATGTCATCCACTTTTGTTGGTTTGTAACCTAGATGAAGGTTGTGTTTTAAAACTTAAATAACCAATGTTTGTAATACTCAAATTTTATGAATGGATGAACATCGTTTTGATCATGTAGTTATTTATTACGATTGAATGCAATGATATTAAACCAGTCACACATCATACGCTTCCGCAAAAGTCAGGGTGTGACACATTACACCCGCCCCGTTACCTAATCACTTCCCAATCCCAACGGTTCAAACAATTCCAAACGGTTCACATAGATCAAGTAGTTCCAAACGGTTCACATAATTCACACAGATCATACAGTTCTAAACGGTTCACACGAATCATACAGTTCCAAACGGTTCACATAATTCACACGGATCATATAGTTCCAAATGGTTCAAACAGATCAAATTGTAAAACAATGTCTCCATATGTTGGATGAGCATATGCAACAATATGAAATGAAAATCAATGTGTCCATATACAGGATGAGCATATGCAACAAAAATGTAATGTTAACCAATGTGCTAGCATGCTAATACAACATACATAGCAAAACATGGAAGAAATCGTGTACTATACGTGTACTAATGAACATAGCAAGCATGCATTATAAAAGCCCGAAAGTAACAAGTAGGCACATGTGTTTCACCCCAAAACAGTTGAAAACAGTAAAAGAGGGGAGCTATGTACTCACATGAGGATGCTTAGAAGTCTTAAACAACAACCAAGCAAAGCTAGATGGATCACGGAATCAAACGGCACCTAATATAGGTAACTATGTTATTAACCGGACCTAAATCGGGAGATCGGATATGATGAGGTTTCGTAAACCAAATGAGTGTTGGAACTCACATGATATGGTTTAACAAAGCCTACATACTAAAACGGAACCGATCCTAAGTGCTTACGACCCATTATGACTCGTTTAGGTAGCTTACGCTTCTCTAACGCGTCGTTCGCGTAAAACGCGTTCCGAACGCCTAACTAGTCCTATGACAAGTATTATATGCCTAAACATGTTTAAATATGTTGCATAATCAGTTAAGTGACAAAATTTTAGGTTACATATGCTTAAATACCAATTATGCATGAAAATGGTATTTTGGTCATTTTACCTAAGGCGTATAAACAACCTATCATACAACTAATTAAAGTAAGTGACCATAAGGTATAACCTCGGAAGGTTATTCCCTATACTACTATGGTCACTAAACATGCTTGGTTGGATCCTAATGATCGACCAAACGGGTCGAGTTCGAAAGTCTAAGCGGTTGTTTAGACCGCTTGACTTTACGACTCTATATAAGCACTAGACTAAAAGTGACGAGTTAAACATGTTAAAACATGTTTAACAAAGTTAGAAAACAAGTTTGATATCAAAATTAACTGTTTTGATACCCAAGAATAGTTTGGTTGCAAAATACGCATAAACGCGTATTTTGACCGAAACTATGACTCGTCACTATACGTAAGCAACGTGGTAATCAGTAGGTATAGTCACAAGGGACTATGACCATCGTGATTACGCTCACGTTGCGAAGTTCAAACGAACTTCGTGTTAACCAAGGACTGGTCAAAGTAGAAACTCAAACACTGTTTGACTTTCACGCTTAAAAACGCATAAAAGCACGAAAGAAGCTTACAATGGGTCCAAGCTAGGAAATCTAGATCCAAATTGCTCAGGTATGAGGTGCTAAACCGCAACTTAGAGCTATTTGAATCAGATTGTGAGGAATGAGGAGTGAAGGTGATCGGTATTTATAGTAAACCCACAACCGTTAGGATCGTTCCTCACAAAATGTGCTTCGATCTTGACCCTCCATGTGGGCACATGGTATTGCAATACAAGGGGCACACTAAAAACCATCAAATCTACCCCATAGAGTACAAAACTTGGGGTTAAAACTATCAAAAACAGGATGGAAGTCCAAATTCATTGTTTCTGTCTGATGGGCTCTCGCGGGCCGCGTAAGAAATAAGCTTGGCTTATGCGGGCCGCCTAAGCAAGTTTGGCAGATTTACACTTTTAGTCCCTGTAGCACAGAAACTTGGTTTTTGATGCATTTTTGACACGTTTAAGCACCGTTAACCCCATTTCAAGGGTCTAAAATGATGTTAAAGAATAGGGAACTTAAATTATGCTTAAAAACATCTCAGATGCCGGTTCGTTTTGTGACAACCCTCACTAAACCAGGTATCCGTACGACTTAATTAATAATTAATTACTGCTTAATTACTGTGCTTGTTTGAAAAAAAAACTGATGACCTGCTACCTGATTTATGATACATACATACTCATGCATCACATTTTATACTGTCACTCTATTATTTATACACAACCGTCAGTGACAACCTTGATGCACAAAAGCACAGTGAGCACACTATACGGGATACCCAGTAAACATGCTGACATAGCCAGCATCAGACAGTTACTGTCTCTGAGGCCAGTATAAGCCGGGAATAGATTACTACACTAGTAGGTAGTGTAGGGAGTTGAGGATTGTAAAACTGCGTCACTAGGTGATATTTATAGTGACCGGATGTGCCTAAAACGTACTTTAAGTACAAAATTCTGCACTTTAATATAAAAATTCAGCTTTTAAGCTAACTAGTAAAGTGCCGAAATATGAGAAAAATATTATTAGACACTTTCCAAAGTGTTGGTGAATTAATGGGTCACTAAAAATAATATTAACGACACTTTAAAAATTTATTTAGGACATTAACGGATTAATATCCAACCGAACAACCGGACTTTACCCGGGACACTAAAAATATTGACATGACATTGTTTTTCCTTTTTCTGAGCCAGTTAGGGTCCCCGAATACCCTAACACCCGTTATAATAAATAACACACTAAATAACCTACCATGATTTCTAAATAAAATAACTAGTCACTTACCTTTTAGTTGAAATTCAACTAATTACCCCATCCCCTTTTCAACCCAACGAGTTGGTTTCCCATGTGGGGACACCCCACTAAACCTTTGATTAATTTAATCTTGTATGCTCCATATCTTGGAGACACTTTATCCCATGGTTAAAACACTAACAAGGTCTATAAGTAAGACCTTAGGATCACACTTTCACTTCATAAGCCACACAAAAAAAAAAAAATTGTTCTTCTCTCCCTCCTTTGGAGACTCACGGCCGAGAGCTCACACACACCTACCCTCACTTTCAAATTTGGTTTTTGCTAAATCACATACATACAAGAGTGTTAGAGCTCATACGAGGAGACCCGGTGCCTACGGAATCGCAAGGACCTCACCACAACGCTATTAACCATCCGTTTTTCGTCTAGTTTCTTCCCTAGCCTCGAGCTAGTAGTAAGTTGCTTGAACCACCTTCTCGAACTATTTTAAAGTGGTTAATATGATTTGTAACGGTTAAAACTCGTAAACATACAAGATGACACACAAAAGTCTACTTAAAATGCTATAAATGTTGGTTAAAAGCGCATATGTTGTGTAAATTATGTAGTAATTGATTTGTGTGATTATTTGGACCCGATCTATGTTGTGGTAGCTCGGATCGTCATTTAACCCGGGTTGGTCACGATCATGGATCATGACATAAGGTTGTTTTGGAAGTAACAAGGGTTAAAGGACGAAACTCTACCACACATGAATCATGAACTTGTGTAAAAGCGATTTTGCTTGTGAAATAGTGTTTAAAACTAGTAGATCTACGGATCTACAAGTGGTATTTTCAAAGGACCAAGTGTCAAGAGAAAACATGCTTTTAAAGGCGGATCTTACACTAACACGAATGGTTTTTAGAACACACAAGTGTGTAAACACTTGTGTAACACAAGGTTTCGATAAAATAATTTTTTTTTTTGAAAAAGATGACGAGAAGTTGTAAAGACGGAACTTCCCTAAAAACGAGGTTTTCACAAAATCGGATTGTTTTATATAAAGATCCACTAAAAATGATGGAAAAATACTACATATTTTGGAAAAACCACAAGTTCATGTATTTTTGCGATTTACATCTATTTTGACTAGTTTGATGGTTTGAATAATGCTTATTGATGATTGAGAAAATTGTTGAGTTGATTTGTTAAAGAAAATGATACGCTTGAAAGCGTGGCCACCTCCAGTTACAGAGGAAACTCTGGCGAAATTTTTCTAACAACCTAACACTTAGAACTATTTACACTACAAGTGTTAGAATTATTTTTGACATGTTTTCGAAATATGAATTTCGCCATGACTTTATTTACTAAATATTCGGAGGTGCGATTTTCACAAAATCTAACGTGATAAATATATATTTTTCACACACTGTTTATGATTATTTTGTGAAAATACATAGATATTATTTTTTGAGTAAAAATAATATTTACGAACGTTAACGAATCCAAAATAATACGAACGCGTATTTTAACAACGTATTATTGGAGAAAAATTATGTGAAATGAGAATATAATATTTTTGAGAAAAATACTTATATTTTGGAATTGGAAATATATATATTAAGTGAGACTTAATGATATAATTTGAACGCACATGTATTGAATCCCCCATCATTGGGAAGGAAAATAACTACCAAGTATACAGAATGTAAACACGAAATAGTTGCCTAACTATTTCCCAGAAACTTAAACCATAAAGCTAAGGCACGGCCGTCCGTCTAATAGAGTTAGCACGTGTAGGTCGTCATACAGCTGATTGATTTGGAGGCATACTTGGTAGAGACGCACCACTGTGAGTTCATGTCCCCCTTTTCTCTAACTGTTTTCAGTTTTCTTAACTGCGGGGGTGAAATACATGTTACTATGATTACGAATGTTTCTTACATGGTATGGTCAGCTAAGGAAGGAACTGTTAGGTTATGTGATTGGGTAGGTGAAACCTTAAGAACATTAGTCCTCGTAGTACGATCGAGGGATACGAGTGATAGGCCTATTTGAGCATAACAAACACCACCCATGCGCCCGCAGGTTGGACCATGTGGTGACCCCGTCTTAACACCACCCATGCGCCCGCAGGTTGGACCATGTGGTGACCTTGTCTTAACACCACCCATGCGACCGCAGGTTGGACCATGTGGTGACCCCGTCTTAACACCACCCATGCGCCCGCAGGTTGGACCATGTGGTGACCTTGTCGTAACACCACCCATGCGCCCGCAGGTTGGACCATGTGGTGACCTTGTCCTATCCCCTCCCATGCGCCCGCAGGTTGGACCATGTGGATACACAATAACTGATATGTTTCCTTATTTGCTTTCATACCAGAGTTTACAAAACATTCATACTTGCAATGATTACAAAGGTTTATTCGCGCGCACATACTAAACACATGAACTCGCTCAACATTATTGTTGATTTTTCAACTTACATGTATTTCAGGGAATTAAAGGATCTGGCGTGGTATGACACGTTTTCCCGCTGCACTAGTTACAAGGTCATCCGAGTTTGGGGAATGTGACTCTTTCCTGGACAAGTCACAATCCTTAAACTGTGTTTATGTCATGTTGATGTTTGTGATTGTTAAGACAATGTTGTTGTATTTGGTTTTCAAAACTTAATTAAATGGATGATCTTGCATGGTTTTATTTCATATAGCTTTGTTATGGTTAAGCTATGGTATTAAGAAGTCACACCAAATTAACCACGCTTCCGCAAAGCAGGGTGTGACAGCTTGGTATCAGAGCTCTGATCATAGCGAACTAGGATTCTTTCTCGAGTCTAGACTATGATCACTAGGGCTCTCACGAAAACATTTTACTGCATACCACTTAAGTCCAGATCCAAAACTTTTTACAAACAAATGTTGAGCACATTTTATTATTTATAGGCTCAGCCTGGAGGGCTGAGGCTCGGTCTGGAGGATCGAGGCTCGGTCTAGGTGACCGAGGTAATTGAGCACGTTGATTTATTATAGGCTCAGCCTGGAGGGCTGAGGCTCGGTCTGGAGGATCGAGGCTCGGTCTAGGTGACCGAGGTAGTTGGCTAGTGAGGCTAGGAAGAGTAGGCTCAGTCATGAAGGCTGAGGCTCGGTCAAGGGGACCGAGGCTCGATCTAAGAGGTCGAGGTGGAGGATAGAGCAGTCTTAAAGACTGGGAGAAATTGGCTAGTGAGACTAGGAGAATTATTTGATTGACTAACATGTTTATATGATTATATGATTGATTATCATACGTATATGTGTTTGTGTTACAAACGTCATGCTTTCATCATGTACTAGAAAGATGGACACTACGAATCCCATGGCCATAGTATCAGACGACATAATTTCATCGAAGCACGAGGTGTACATTTCCGATACTACCGGCACAGACAATGACGAATTTCAGCCCTTTGTGCGCTGCCTGAAGTCGTAGCAGAGCCTACTGATGGCCATCTTGTTGGGAAATTGCCCCTCGCGGTGATCCCTGCTCCTGTGCCCTTGCCGCTTATCCTGTTGATGATATGCCCTCCCAACGTGGCCTCTGACGACGATAACGATCTACTGGAGGAGGACCCATTCGAGGGCAGGGCCCTATTGCTGCTGGTATTAGACTACTGCATGCGGACGCTCCTGTAGGGGAAACTCATGTCCATTCCCCTATCCCAGACTCATTTGAGTTTCTGACATCCGCATCTTCGCGCATACAGGGAATGCAGCACCACTCACACGACGCCGACCCTGATATGGCATCATCAGCTGCACCGGATCCCGCCCACAGCTTTGAGTTGATCATGATATTGAGGTTGATCCTGCTTTTCCATCTGGTTTTGATCCAGACCATGACCTTGAGTTCATACACTTAGACCAGCCCTTGGAGGATCCTGTAACCCCCTGTGTTTGTTGATCCAGCTAATCCTGAGATGGAGTTTTTCATCCGGAGCCGGCCGTGGCCCCTGAGCCAGGCGCTGCTCCTGGCCCCGCATTAGAGCATGACCCTGTTCATGCCAATGCACCTACTGCTGCTCCTTGATTGATCATCTGCTTGGACGAGAGAAAATTTGGGGTAACTGTGCAAGACAATTTATTATTACGGGGGCCCACGTAATAACGATTTGTAGTGCACAGGAATCCTGGTGGACTCTGCGGGTCAAGCTAATGATAACCAATGCAGCAGGAAATAACTTAAACACGAATGACCAAGGCGATGTAGCCTCGAGTTCATTCTATTACGAGCAACAAGCCAAATTGGTAAGCCTATGTGAAGGCTTAGAAATTTACTTCCCCACTCATACAGTGAGTATATTTGCGTGTGAAATTGGGTAATTACATGATGGCTTATGTTGCTATATACACCTCATAGACAATTGAAACGTTGTCTAACCCGCTTCACACCACTTCGACAAAAGGGAATGTCACCCAGACGTGACACAAACACCAGTACGTTGCCAAGGACAGAAGCCGAGCTGCAAGAACGCATCTCACAGATAAATGCACGACATGAAGCCCTCCACTCTAAGTACAACGATGGCATTACTGGAAATAACCCTCCAACTGGCTGCACCTATAAACAGTTCCTGAACTGCAAGCCTTTGAACTTTGACGGAACAGGAGGCGCCGTTGCATTTGTTCGTTGGTCCGAAAAGACCGACTCCATTCTAAGAATGAGTAACTGTTCGCCTCAACAGAGTGTTACCTATATCTCGGGGATATTTCTAGATGGCACACTCTCTTAATGGAACCTCCAGGTTCAGACACTTGGCACAGACGCTGCTTATGCACTGAGCTGGGACGAGCTCAAGGAAACGATTGAGAAGAAATGTTGTTTTAGGACTGGAATTTAGAAGCTTGAGGTGGAGTTCGGGAATTTGAAAATGGACGAACCAGAAATTCCTGAACTTGTCCAGCGATCGCACGACTTATCTAGGGTCGCCCCCCTACTTAGTCAAACCGGAGTTCAAAAGGATTGAACGATTTATTTGGACACTTGCACCCCAGATCAGGGGTATGGTTACTACCTCAAAGCCCTCAACCATTGCAGAAGCTATCAATATGGGTGATCTATTTATAACATGAGATGTTATGTGATTGATAACATGAGATGTTATGTGTTGATATTGTTGTATACTTATGTACACTCTACTTATTATGACTTAACCTACGTGAATCATCATTTAGAAGATGCCTCCAAGACGGGATGTACGCATACCCACCAACGAGGCAGAACTACAGGGAATCATTACTGCAGTCATCGCACAATACGAGGCCCATCACTCCGAGCGCAACGGAGGAACCTCAGGAAATAACCCACCCAACGGCTGCACTTACAAGCAGTTCTTAGGCTGCCAGCCCCTACATTTTGACGGCACTGGGGGTGCCGTAACCTTCGGACGCTGGATTGAGAAGACGGACACTATTTTGCGTGCGAGCAAATGCGCCCCAAGAGATCAGGTCACGTACATTTCCGGGCTGTTCCGAGATGGGGCTCTGTCATGGTGGAAACTTCAGGTTCAGACAATGGGCGAGGCTGCCGCGTATGCTCTATCATGGGACGAACTGAAAGAGCTAATGCATAAAAAGTACTGTTCGAGAACAGAAAGCCAGAAGGTAGAAACTGAGTTCTGGAACTTGAAGATGGAAGGTCCAAAAATAGCTGAGTATGTGGAGAAGTTCCAAGTTCTATCGCGTATCGTTCCTTACATGGTAGATCCGGAGTTTAAGAGGATTGAGCGTTTCATTTGGGGATTGGCACCCCAAATCATAAGTATGGTAACCTCCTCCAAGCCTGCGACAATCACTGAGGCCATCAATCTAAGTATAGCCTTGACGGAAGAGGCAATCAGGATGAACAAATTTTCAACCTCTGAGGAGAAGAAGGAGACTCATGTAGAGTCATCTGGGGACAACAAGAGGAAGTTGGCAAATTTCAAACAGGGTACCCAGTCGAGTAGCAACGACAAGGCCAAAAAGAGAAAAGAGTACACGGGTATCCTACCAAAGTGCGACAACTGTCGACGACCCCATAACGGGCGGTGTAGATATGGAAAATGTGGTAACTGTGGCAAGGTGGGACATGTCAAGGAAACGTGTCGGCAAGGTACTAAACATGGAAATAGAGGTCAAGATGGTAACGGAAATCGCGGAGGAAATAACGACGACAACAACTATCAAGGCGGGGAAGCTGACGATCATGACTGTGGCCAAGCATGTTTTAATTGCGGTGATGTGGGGCATTTCAGGAAGTATTGCCCTAAGAACACTCAGGCACGTGGATGAAAGCTCAACAGCGGGGATAGAATCCAAGCACGGATATCGGTACGTCTCATAATAGTCAATGTTATGCTCTATTTGACAGTATTGTCAAATTTTAGCTTCAGAAAATATAGTTGTTTTAGTAGTAAGTAACCTAGATACCCAGTTCTCGATAGAACAAGCCTAACGGAAGCTTCGATGTGATAATTGGGATGGA
Organism: Helianthus tuberosus; assembly: GCA_030545235.1. Classification (NCBI taxonomy): domain Eukaryota; kingdom Viridiplantae; phylum Streptophyta; class Magnoliopsida; order Asterales; family Asteraceae; genus Helianthus; species Helianthus tuberosus. The sequence goes on from JARYGA010017478.1 coordinate 13,069, forward strand.
CTGGTTGTCGAACAACCTGGCGGAGATTGTCATCCGCACCCCGACGACGAACGGAGAAATGATTGTGATTCACGGAGCAGGATACGCTCCTACGGATTATCAGGCAAGGAAGACACAAAAATTTTCGCACAAAGGATGTGTTGCATTCTTGGCTCATGTCGTGGAAAAAGAAGCCGAAGAACCAAAACTCGAAGATATCCCTATGATTGGAGAATACCCCGAAGTCTTCCTCGAAGACTTGCCGGAATCGTCTCCTCAACGATTAGTCGAATCCCGCGTCGATCTAATTCCAGGCACTGCACCCGTAGTCGACGCATCGTAGCGACTTATATTTTCGGAGATGCAAGGATTGACAGAGAAGTTTTAGCAATGGATAGAGAAGGAAGATAACAGACCAAAATTCCCTTTTTGGGGTAACCCCATTTCTACTCGTCAAAAAGAAGGATGATGATTTTCAAATAAACATCAACTACCGGGAGCTGAACAAGCTGACGATCAAGAATAGATACCCTCTGCCAAGGATTAATGATCTATTCGACCAACTGCAAGGTTCAAGATTTTATTCAAAGATCGACCTTCGATCTGGATACCATCAGTTAAGGATACAAGAGGAGAGTATCCCAAAGACAGCCTTCAGAACTCGTTATGGACACTACGAGTTCCTTGTTATGCCGTTTGGTTTGACAAACGCACCTGCAGTCTTTATGGACTTGATGAATAGAGTTTGAAAGCCGCACTTGGACAAGTTCGTGATTGTGTTTATTGACGACATCTTGATTCATTCAAGAACAAAGGCTGAGCACGAGCCGCACCTAAGAGCTATTTTGGAGCTGCTAAAGAAAGAACAGCTGTATGCCAAACTCTCTAAGTGCGAATTTTGGCTACGTGAGGTCCAATTTCTTGGGCATGTGGTAAATGGAGATAGAATCCATGTGGATCCAACCAAGATCGAAGCGATTAAGAATTGGGAAACACCAAAGACGCCAACCGAGATTGGACAATTCTTGGGTTTGGCTGGCTACTATCGAAGGTTCATTGAGGATTTTTCAAAAATCGCTCAACCTTTGACACTCCTCACGCAGAAAGATAAGAAGTTTGATTGGGGAATCAAACAGGAAGAAGCGTTCCAGATATTGAAGGATAAGCTCTGCAATGCGCCAATCTTAGCACTACCAGAAGGTACAGATGATTTTGTGGTATACTGCGACGCTTCGCGTCAAGGATTGGGTTGTGTGTTGATGCAATGCCAAAAGGTTATTGCTTACGCATCGCGTCAATTGAAAGTACACGAAAAGAACTATACCACACATGATTTGGAACTTGGCGCAGTGGTTTTTGTATTAAAGATCTGGAGACACTACCTTTATGGTACAAAGTGTACAATCTTCACAGATCACAAGAGCCTACAGCACATATTCAATCCGAAGGAGCTGAATATGAGGCAGAGACGATGGATTGAGTTGCTGAACGATTACGACTGCGAGATAAAGTATCATCCAGGGAAGGCGAATGTGGTCGCCGATGCCCTAAGTCGAAAAGAGAGGATCAAACCCATAAGGGTTAGGGCTTTAGAAATGATTATCCGAACCGATCTTTCCTTGCGCATTCGTGCCGCGCAGAAAGAAGCTCTCAAGGAAGGAAACCTTGAAGAGGAATACCTCCGTGGGATGGAGAAGCTTTTGGTACCAAACGAGGAAGGAATGTTATGTTTTGAGAAAAGGATTTGGGTTCCTCTGTTTGGTGGTTTAAGGAAGGTTATTTTCGATGAAGCTCACAAGTCACGGTACTCTATCCACCCTGGAACGGATAAGATGTACCAGGATCTCAAGGATTACTATTGGTGGCCTAGGATGAAAGGCGATGTTACTGTTTATGTGAGCAAATGTTTAACATGCGCTAAGGTTAAAGCCGAATACCAGAAGCCTTCAGGACTTCTGCAACAACCTGAGATTCCCAAGTGGAAATGGGAACAAATCTCCATGGATTTTATTACAAAATTGCCAAGAACGACGAAAGGCCATGACACTATTTGGGTAATAGTGGATCGATTAACGAAGTCAGCACACTTCTTACCTATCAGAGAGAAGGATAATACGAGCAAGTTGGCCGAAATTTACATGAGAGAGATCGTTACGCGCCATGGAGTGCCTCTCTCGATCATCTCTGATAGAGACGGAAGGTTTGTGTCAAGAATATGGCAATCCTTCCAAGAAGCTTTTGGCTCGCAATTGAATCTGAGCACTGCGTTTCATCCGCAAACTGACGGTCAAAGCGAGCGGACGATACAGACTTTGGAAGACATGCTGAGAGCATGTGTTATGGATTTGGGCGGTAGCTGAGATAAGCATTTGCCTTTGGTCGAATTTTCGTACAACAACAGCTACCACACCAGTATTGGTGTCGCGCCATTTGAAGCCCTTTACGGACACAAGTGTCGATCACCCCTATGCTGGGCTGACGCAGGTGATAGGCAGCTTGCTAGTCCCGAAATCGTCCAAGAGACGACAGACAAGATTGCGCAGATTCTAAAACGCATCGAAGCAGCTCGCCACAGACAGAATGCCTATGGAGATCCAAACCGGAAGCACTTGGAATTTCAAGTGGGAGAAATGGTTTTATTGAAAGTTTCACCCTGGAAGGGTGTGGCACGCTTCGGAAAGCGTGGAAAGTTAAATCCGCGCTACATTGGTCCTTTCAGAATTTTGGAAAGAATAGGACTGGTAGCATACAAGCTGGACTTACCTGCTGAACTCCATTCAGTTCACGATACATTTCATGTATCCAACCTGAAGAAAAGTCCAACTCAAGATACCATTGCCATTCCCATCGACGAGATCCATGATGACGACACGCTCCATTTCGTTGAAGAACCGGTTGAGGTTACGGATTGGAAAGTAAACAAGACCCGCCGGAGCAGTGTCAAGCTCGTCAAAGTTCGTTGGAATGCCAGACACGGTCCTGAGTACACCTGGGAGCGTGAGAACCGGATGAAAGAGAAATACCCCCACTTTTTTTTCCTAAGAACCCTGCATCTATAAGCAGAACTTAAAATTTCGGGACGAAAATTTTCTAACGGGGGGAGAATGTGACAACCCTCACTAAACCAGGTATCCGTACGACTTAATTAATAATTAATTACTGCTTAATTACTGTGCTTGTTTGAAAAAAAAACTGATGAACTGCTACCTGATTTATGATACATACATACTCATGCATCACATTTTATACTGTCACTCTATTATTTATACACAACCGTCAGTGACAACCTTGATGCACAAAAGCACAGTGAGCACACTATACGGGATACCCAGTAAACATGCTGACATAGCCAGCATCAGACAGTTACTGTCTCTGAGGCCAGTATAAGCCGGGAATAGATTACTACACTAGTAGGTAGTGTAGGGAGTTGAGGATTGTAAAACTGCGTCACTAGGTGATATTTATAGTGACCGGATGTGCCTAAAACGTACTTTAAGTACAAAATTCTGCACTTTAATATAAAAATTCAGCTTTTAAGCTAACTAGTAAAGTGCCGAAATATGAGAAAAATATTATTAGACACTTTCCAAAGTGTTGGTGAATTAATGGGTCACTAAAAATAATATTAACGACACTTTAAAAATTTATTTAGGACATTAACGGATTAATATCCAACCGAACAACCGGACTTTACCCGGGACACTAAAAATATTGACATGACATTGTTTTTCCTTTTTCTGAGCCAGTTAGGGTCCCCGAATACCCTAACACCCGTTATAATAAATAACACACTAAATAACCTACCATGATTTCTAAATAAAATAACTAGTCACTTACCTTTTAGTTGAAATTCAACTAATTACCCCATCCCCTTTTCAACCCAACGAGTTGGTTTCCCATGTGGGGACACCCCACTAAACCTTTGATTAATTTAATCTTGTATGCTCCATATCTTGGAGACACTTTATCCCATGGTTAAAACACTAACAAGGTCTATAAGTAAGACCTTAGGATCACACTTTCACTTCATAAGCCACACAAAAAAAAAAAATTGTTCTTCTCTCCCTCCTTTGGAGACTCACGGCCGAGAGCTCACACACACCTACCCTCACTTTCAAATTTGGTTTTTGCTAAATCACATACATACAAGAGTGTTAGAGCTCATACGAGGAGACCCGGTGCCTACGGAATCGCAAGGACCTCACCACAACGCTATTAACCATCCGTTTTTCGTCTAGTTTCTTCCCTAGCCTCGAGCTAGTAGTAAGTTGCTTGAACCACCTTCTCGAACTATTTTAAAGTGGTTAATATGATTTGTAACGGTTAAAACTCGTAAACATACAAGATGACACACAAAAGTCTACTTAAAATGCTATAAATGTTGGTTAAAAGCGCATATGTTGTGTAAATTATGTAGTAATTGATTTGTGTGATTATTTGGACCCGATCTATGTTGTGGTAGCTCGGATCGTCATTTAACCCGGGTTGGTCACGATCATGGATCATGACATAAGGTTGTTTTGGAAGTAACAAGGGTTAAAGGACGAAACTCTACCACACATGAATCATGAACTTGTGTAAAAGCGATTTTGCTTGTGAAATAGTGTTTAAAACTAGTAGATCTACGGATCTACAAGTGGTATTTTCAAAGGACCAAGTGTCAAGAGAAAACATGCTTTTAAAGGCGGATCTTACACTAACACGAATGGTTTTTAGAACACACAAGTGTGTAAACACTTGTGTAACACAAGGTTTCGACAAAATAATTTTTTTTTTGAAAAAGATGACGAGAAGTTGTAAAGACGGAACTTCCCTAAAAACGAGGTTTTCACAAATTCGGATTGTTTTATATAAAGATCCACTAAAAATGATGGAAAAATACTACATATTTTGGAAAAACCACAAGTTCATGTATTTTTGCGATTTACATCTATTTTGACTAGTTTGATGGTTTGAATAATGCTTATTGATGATTGAGAAAATTGTTGAGTTGATTTGTTAAAGAAAATGATACGCTTGAAAGCGTGGCCACCTCCAGTTACAGAGGAAACTCTGGCGAAATTTTTCTAACAACCTAACACTTAGAACTATTTACACTACAAGTGTTAGAATTATTTTTGACATGTTTTCGAAATATGAATTTCGCCATGACTTTATTTACTAAATATTCGGAGGTGCGATTTTCACAAAATCTAACGTGATAAATATATATTTTTCACACACTGTTTATGATTATTTTGTGAAAATACATAGATATTATTTTTTGAGTAAAAATAATATTTACGAACGTTAACGAATCCAAAATAATACGAACGCGTATTTTAACAACGTATTATTGGAGAAAAATTATGTTAAATGAGAATATAATATTTTTGAGAAAAATACTTATATTTTGGAATTGGAAATATATATATTAAGTGAGACTTAATGATATAATTTGAACGCACATGTATTGAATCCCCCATCATTGGGAAGGAAAATAACTACCAAGTATACAGAATGTAAACACGAAATAGTTGCCTAACTATTTCCCAGAAACTTAAACCATAAAGCTAAGGCACGGCCGTCCGTCTAATAGAGTTAGCACGTGTAGGTCGTCATACAGCTGATTGATTTGGAGGCATACTTGGTAGAGACGCACCACTGTGAGTTCATGTCCCCCTTTTCTCTAACTGTTTTCAGTTTTCTTAACTGCGGGGGTGAAATACATGTTACTATGATTACGAATGTTTCTTACATGGTATGGTCAGCTAAGGAAGGAACTGTTAGGTTATGTGATTGGGTAGGTGAAACCTTAAGAACATTAGTCCTCGTAGTACGATCGAGGGATACGAGTGATAGGCCTATTTGAGCATAACAAACACCACCCATGCGCCCGCAGGTTGGACCATGTGGTGACCCCGTCTTAACACCACCCATGCGCCCGCAGGTTGGACCATGTGGTGACCTTGTCTTAACACCACCCATGCGCCCGCAGGTTGGACCATGTGGTGACCCCGTCTTAACACCACCCATGCGCCCGCAGGTTGGACCATGTGGTGACCTTGTCGTAACACCACCCATGCACCCGCAGGTTGGACCATGTGGTGACCTTGTCCTATCCCCTCCCATGCGCCCGCAGGTTGGACCATGTGGATACACAATAACTGATATGTTTCCTTATTTGCTTTCATACCAGAGTTTACAAAACATTCATACTTGCAATGATTACAAAGGTTTATTCGTGCACACATACTAAAGACATGAACTCGCTCAACATTATTGTTGATTTTTCAACTTACATGTATTTCAGGGAATTAAAGGATCTGGCGTGGTATGACACGTTTTCCCGCTGCACTAGTTACAAGGTCATCCGAGTTTGGGGAATGTGACTCTTTCCTGGACAAGTCACAATCCTTAAACTGTGTTTATGTCATGTTGATGTTTGTGATTGTTAAGACAATGTTGTTGTATTTGGTTTTCAAAACTTAATTAAATGGATGATCTTGCATGGTTTTATTTCATATAGCTTTGTTATGGTTAAGCTATGGTATTAAGAAGTCACACCAAATTAACCACGCTTCCGCAAAGCAGGGTGTGACACGTTTGGCCGTACGGTTGCGTTGTTCGGTTAATTACGACGGAAGTCGTAACGGATGCAAAAACGATCCAAATTGCGCGACGAATGGAATTTTATCATGCCAATCACTAAAATAAAATATTTTAATGATTACATCTATTTTTGGATGTCCGGATATACTCAGAACGTAAGATATGCGCGAAAATGCAAACTTGTGCACTTTTTGACGCTTTTAGTCCATGTTTGACCCAAAAGTTTATTTTTGCGCACCAAACACCTCAAAGCCTAATTCTAAGCTACGTAAAGGATATTTAGGGCATATTTAACTTATAATCAAGTTCCGGAATGATCGTTATGTCACACCCCGACCACGTAAAACAACAAAACGTGGAGGAAACGTCGGGGAGTGTTGTAACAGAATCATTGTTTCACAACCATGGATTAAACAGTTTCTTTTTGTTGAATTAAATGTATTACATTACATTGGAATTAGAAACAAAACATGAAAAATTAGACTTTCATTGTTATTAAGTCACTAAGGCCTCGTCCATTCCTATGTGAGCGTACACAAATATCATCATCAAACATCATCAACTATTGTACCTGAAACACATGTGAAAATACGTCAGCATAAAAATGCCGGCGAGTAGATAGATTTTATATGAGTGTCAGATTCATGGCTTGTTTTACATGTTGCAATACTTATTTAAAAACCTTATTCTGAAAAGTATAGTATTGCGACATAATTAACCAACTCAAATCAAGTTGGTTATAATTTATAAAATCTCGTAGCCATGATTCTTAACTCCAAAAAATTTGTTTAAGTAAACCCAAAATGCAAATCGATTTTGAAATAAAACTCGAATGTTTTATATTGTTAGAAAAACCTTGTAATATAACTTTGTTTTGATAACCTTGCTCAAGTGATCTCGATATCGCAACGATATATAATGTGTTAAAAGCACTTATATATAGGAAGTACCAGCGGCGTATCCACCATGCTTTTAACACATTACACCCGCCCCGTTACCTAATCACTTCCCTAACCCAACGTTTCAAACGGTCCATATCAATCAAATGGTTACAAACGGTTCACATAATCAAATGGTTACAAACGGTTCACATAATCAAACGATTACAAAAGGTTCACATAATCAAATGGTTACAAACGGTTCACATAATCAAATGGTTACAAACCGTTCAAAATGTAAAACGATGTGTCCATATGCTGGATGAGCATATGCAACAAAATGTAATGTAAAACAATGTACTAAGTATGCACTAAATGGACATACATAGCATAAAATAAAATGTAAATCAATGTACTAAGTATGCACTAAATGGACATACATAGCATAAAAACATAATGAAATCATGTACTAATAGTGTACTAATGAACATAGCAAGTATATGATATAAAAACATGAAAAACATGAAAGTAACAAGTAGGAACATGTGTTTCACCCCAAAACAGTTTGAAAACAGTAAAATAGGGGTCAATGTACTCACTTGAGGATGCTTAGAAGTCTTGACTAACCACCAAGCAAAGCTAGAGGGATCACGGAAATCAAACGACACCTAATATAGGTAACTACATAAATAACCGGACCTAAATCTGAAGATCGGATAGAATGAGATTTCGTAAACCAAATGAGTATAGAAACTCATGCAATATGGTTTAACAAAGCTTACTTTGACCCGTTTCAGCAAAACAGTTTCATTATTTGCAGTTTTGGTCCCTGCAAGTGTTTAAGCCATATTTTGACCCACTTCAGGCCCGTTAAGCCAATTTTAAGGCTCTACAATGATGCCTAAACATAGGGGACATGAAACATGCTCAAAAATATGTCGGATGTCAGTTCGTTTGGCCGTACGATCACGTTATTCGGTTAATTACAACGAAACACGAATGAACGCGAAAAACGATCCAAATTACGTGACGAATGGATTTTTATCATGCCAATCACTAAAATAAAATATTTTAGTGGTTACATAAATTTTTGGATGTCCGGATATATTCAAAACGTAAGATATGCGCGAAAATGCAAACTTATGCACTTTTTGACGCTTTTCGTCCCTGAATGGCCAAAAAGTTTATTTTAGCATACCGAACACCTCAAAGCCTATTTATAACCTACACAAAGGATATTTAAGGTATGTTTAACTTATTATCATGTTCCGGAATGTTCGTTACAGTACGAATCGGCATACTTTCGCAGTTTGTCGAAATTAGTCCCTGTAAGCGAATAAACTTGATTTCGGCATACCAAACCATCCAAAACTTATTTCTAAGTTATGTAAAGGTTATTTAAGGTATGCTAATCCTATGTCACTATTCCGGAGTGTTTGTTGCATTAAACTGGTTATATTTATGCATCAGATCGCGTATAACCTTCCAGAAAGCGATTTAAAGCCCGAAATCGAACAAGAACTGATATGTGCAAACGATACACATATTTTTACAAATCCCAAGTATGAAACACAACATTTCATTGATTTGGTATTTGTTTGATGGTCGCAGTGACACAGGTGTCACAGTCTCCCCTACTTTAGGAAATTTCGTCCCGAAATTATTTCGTAGGAGTCTGTCTGTGACGTTGTGTTAAATGATTGTCTTGCATGGAATCTAGGGTGTTTATCTATTTGCATAGAATAATCCATCGAAGATACGCAAGGCATAATCCTGTCATTTCTCACAACGGATATTCTTCATAAACAAAAATGAATGGACGGAGTCATTTTCCTTAATGGGTATTCTTCAGAATGGAAATGAAGAAATAAACAAACGGATATTCACTTCCTCAACGAATATTCTTCAGAAATGAAAATGAACGGGCGGATTCATTTTCAATGGTTGCTTCATGAAGGATTAAACAAACGGATATTCATTTCCTTCAACGGATATTCTTTAGAAACGAAAAAAAACAGACGGAGTCATTTTCAACGTTTGCTTCATCAGAATTGGAACTGAAGGATTTAACAAACGGATATTCATTTCCTTCAACGGATATTCTTTAGAAACGAAAATGAACAGACGGAGTCATTTTCAACGGTTGCTTCATCAAAATTGGAAATGAAGGATTAAACAAACGGATATTCATTTCCTTCAACGGATATTCTTTAGAAACGAAAATGAACAGGCGGAGTCAATTTCAACGGTTGCCTCATCAGAATTGGAAATGAAGGATTAAACAAACGGATATTCATTTCCTTCAACGGATATTCTTTAGAAACGAAAATGAACAGACGGAGCCATTTTCAACGGTTGCTTCATCAGAATTGGAAATGAAGGATTAAACAAACGGATATTCATTTTCTTCAACGGATATTCTTTAGAAACAAAAATGAACAGACGCAGTCATTTTCAACGGTTGCCTCATCAGAATTGGAAATGAGGGATTAAATAAACGGATATTCATTTCCTTCAACGAATATTCTTTAGAAACGAAAATGAACAGACGGAGTCATTTTCAACGGTTGCTTCATCAGAATTGGAAATGAAGGATTAAACAAACGGATATTCATTTCATTCAACGGATATTCTTTAGAAACGAAAATGAACAGACGGAGTCATTTTCAACGGTTGATTCATCAGAATTGGAAATGAAGGATTAAACAAACGGATATTCATTTTCTTCAACGGATATTCTTTAGAATGGAAATGAATAGGGTTAACTCATGACAAAACTTGCTGTGATTTCTGTGCACTAAATTCCATAATTATGTATGCATCCATAATTATGTAATTCCTTGCACAGTCCGCACAGTTTGTTTTGTAATATGAAGGGGATAGAATTTATGGAACAATCTTGAGATAACTTTAATCATGTCAACATAAACCCATAAGCACATAATTGTTTTCTTGTTTATTAATTGTTATTAACTTGTTACCGATTTGATCATGGGTATTCAAGGTATACCAGGAACCCAGTCGATGGACTTCAACGTCCTCAAGAATTTATCTGAAAAGATAGGATGATCTTCCAAAATTTGATTTCGTTTTTAAAGAAACGTAACATTCGAATTAAGGTACACAACAATCTAGGACTTACGGAAATACCTTTAGGTACTCTATTAAGGATTTATAGTGGTACTTTGGATATTCGTCCAGAGTTGTAACTTGCGCCTTGTACTTCGTGGAAAACGCAAGAGATCATAAAATGGAAGAAATTTGGGGGTAGTTTGTTCTTCAAGGAATACGATTCCTTGATTGTCGGTATTGTAGGGGATATGTTGTTTATACATGCAACCACATCAATATATTGCAATGTAAATAAAATGTTTATTTATAAAAAACAATAACAATTGTTTTATGGACGTTGACAACAAAAGAAAATAATACATAAGACTTGATTATTTCTAAACAGCGTTGTCTTCTAGTCGGTCAGATGCTCATCCCTGAGCTGGATTTGCATTAGCAAGCTTTGGGCAATTTCTTCGGAAATGACCCATCTCGCCATAGTTGTAGCAAGAACCTGGTGGAAAACGGGCTTGAGCAGGATTGTTGCCAGCTTGGTTTGGTGCAGCTGCGGTTGGGCAAACCCTTGCTGTATGACCTATAAGTCCACAAATTTGGCATTTGCGGCACTTCACACCAGCATGATGATGGAGGTTACATTGGTTGCACAAGGGTGCAGTTCCGTTGTTTGGCTTCCTAGCAGGGGGTTGAGCTGGTTGGTTGCGGACGGCTTGACCATTGTGAGTAACCACGATGAAGTTCTGGGAAGCCTTTCGCTTCTTTGACTTCTTGGGGGATTCAGTCTGTTCATCCCTTGGTTTCGATTCCCCGACCAGTTTCTTATCACCCTTTCAGAAAAGTTTACCTTTCCTGATCTGAGATTCAGTCAAGGTAGCACATAGCTCAATGGCCTGCCTAACTGTAGTGGGATTACTACCAGTCACAATGTCTTGTATTGAGTCGGGGAGGCCATCAATGTTCTTTTCGATTGCTTTATCCAAAGGCGTGACCATATTCGGGCATAACAGACTTAACTCCTCAAAACGGTCTGTGTAGGCTTGATGCTCACTGCTATCTTGCTTAAGATCGTCGAATTCCCTTTTCCAAGGCCCTGATCTCATGACTAGGACATAATTCCCTCATCATTAGAGCTCGAAGCTCTTGCCAGGTTTGAGCCAATGCTACCTCGGCACCCCTATATCTCATCACACCATTCCACCACGTTAATGCTCGTTTCTCGAAAACACTAGATGCAAATTCTACCTTTCGCTCGTTTGGACACTGAACATGTCTGAAGGTGCTCTCTAAACTCTCGAACCATTACTGAAGTGCAGTCGCTCCTTGAGTCCCAGAAAACTTTGATGGCTTAGCTGAGTTGAATGTCTTGAAATTGCAGGGAGCATTATTTTTGTTGAGAGCTTGTTTACATTGAGCAACGATGTTCGGGATTGTAGCAGCCATCTGCTGCATAATGATGGCTGCCAGTTCTTCATTAGGCACCTGGTTGTCGCGTCGTGGAGGCATTATAAAAGGGGAAACAAGAGAGGAAACAAGTGAAACGGCATTGGGTAAGAATAGGATGTTACAATTACCGACCAAAGAGCATGGGTGATGGTCATTTGTTTGAACCACGAAGCAAACAAACGACACACAAAGGCTGAATCAAAGTAAATAGATCCTCATAATGTATCGCGAAGACATGCTCGCCTATAAGTGGACACTCACCCCAAGAGTTCCCAAGTAAGTGTGACTGGTCCGATAATGCGGATTTGTATGAACACTCTTGCCTTAGACAGAAAATTCAGGGTACAGGCACCCACCCTTCCAGTTTGCACGTGTTCACATTATTTAGACCCGAACTCTGACGAGATTTTGAAAACTTTGATGGTTCGAAACCTTATAATAAATCATCCTACAACAGATGATTAGTTTTCAAAGCAGATTCCTAATATGTGTTCTTATTGTGGTTGTTGCCTAAAGATAGGAAACAGTATTGTTTTACGACTAAACGCAAGTAAACTCGTGTTAGGGTCCTAAGAAGGTTATAGTGTAGGTCAAACCATTACTAATAACCTAATTCCCTATAACCATTGGCTCTGATACCAACTTTTCTGTCACACCCCGACCACGTAAAACAACAAAACGTGGCAGAAATGTCGGGGAGTGTTGTAACAGAATCATTGTTTCACAACCATGGATTAAACAGTTTCATTTTATTGAATTACACGTATTACATTACATTGGAATTAAAAACAAAACATGAACAATTAGAATTTCATTGTTATTAAGTCACTAAGGCCTCGTCCATTCCTATGTGAGCGTACACAAATATCATCGTCAAACATCATCAACTATTGTACCTGAAACACATGTGAAAATACGTCAGCTTAAAAATGCTGGCGAGTACATAGATTTTTTATGAGTGTCAGATTCATGGTTCGTTTTACATGTTGCAATACTTATTTAAAAACCTTATTCTGAAAAGTATAGTATTGCGACATAATTAACCAACTCAAATCAAGTTGGTTGTACTTTATAAAATCTCGTAGCCATGATTCTTAACTCCAAAACATTTGTTTAAGTAAACCCAAAATGCAAATCGATTTTGAAATAAAACTCGAATGTTTAATATTGTTAGAAAAACCTTGTAATATAACTTTGTTTTGATAACTTAGCCCAAGTGATCTAGATAACGCAACGATATATAATACGTTAAAAGCACTTATATATAGGAAGTACCAGCGGCGTATCCACCATGCTTTTAACACATTACACCCGCCCCGTTACCTAATCACTTCCCTAACCCAGCGTTTCAAACAGATTTCAAACGGTTCTTATCAATCAAATGGTCACAAACGGTTCACATAATCAAACGGTTACAAAGGATTCACATAATCAAATGATTACAAATGGTTCACATAATCAAATGGTTACAAACGGTTCACATAATCAAATGGTTACAAATGGTTCGAAATGTAAAACGATATCTCCATATGCTGGATGAGCATATGCAACAAAATGTAATGTAAAACAATGTACTAAGTATGCACTAAATGGACATACGTAGCATAAAATGAAATGTAAAACAATGTACTAAGTATGCACTAAATGGACTTACAAAGCATAAAAACATAATGAAATCATGTACTAATAGTGTACTAATGAACATAGCAAGTATATGATATAAAAACATGAAAGTAACAAGTAGGCACATGTGTTTCACCCCAAAACAGTTTGAAAACAGTAAAAGAGGGGTCTATGTACTCACTTGAGGATGGTTAGAAGTCTTGACTAGCCACCAAGCAAAGCTAGAGGGATCACGGAAATCAAACGGCACCTAATATAGGTAACTACATGAATAACCGGACCTAAATCGGAAGATCGGATAGAATGAGGTTTCGTAAACCAAATGAGTATAGAAACTCATGTAATATGGTTTAACAAAGCTTACATTCTAAAAGGAAACCTGTCCTAAGTGCTTACGACCCGTTTAGGTAGCTTACGCTACTTTAACGCGTCGTTCGCGTAAAACGCGTTCGGAACGCCTAACTAGTCCTATGACAAGTATTATATGCCTTAACATGTCTAATAATGTTACCTAATCAGTTTAGATGTGAAAATTTAGGTTACATATGCTTAAAATGAATTTATGCGCAAAAAGGGCATTTTGGTAATTTTCCTAAGGCATATAAACCACCTATCATACAACTAGCTAAACGTAGTGACCATGAGGTATAACCTCGGAAGGGTATTCCCTATACAACTATTGTCACCTAATGTGTTTGGTCGGATCCTAATGATCGACTAAACGGGTCGGGTTCGAAAGTCTAAGCGGTTGTTTAGACCGCTTACCTTACGACCTTATATAAGCACTATCCTAAAGTGACGAGCTAAACATGTTAAAACATGTTTAACGAGGTTTGAAAATAGGTTTGGTATCAAAACAAAGGCTCTTGATACCTAAAAGTAGTTTGGTTACAAAATACGTAAGAATACGCATTTGGGCTGAAACTATGACTCGTCACTATGCCTAGATAACGTGGTAATCAGTAGGTATAGTCACAAGAGACTAAAACCATCGTGATTACGGTCACGTTTCAAAGTTCAAACAAACTTCGTGTTCACCATAAACTGGTTAATGCAGAAAGTCAAACAAATTTTGACTTTCACGCTAAAAACGTGTAAAAGAACGAAAGAATACTTACAAAAGGTCCAAGAATGGAAGTTTTGATCCAAAAAACTCAGGTATGGAGCATAAAATCCCCAACTTAGAGCTGAATGAATCAAAGGTGTGAGTTGCAAGTGAAACATGGAGGGGTATTTATAGTTTTCGTACAACCGTTAGGATCGTTCCTTGATAAACAAGCTTTAATCCGGGCCTTACATGTGTACCCCCTGATTTGTAAAACCATAGAGCCTCAAAACAAGCCCCTAGGATCACAACAACCATTTGCAAGTGTGTGGAACAGCTGGAACAAGCTGTTTTCAAGTTTTTGCACATCTGGCAGTTTTAGGCGGCCAACGTAAGAATCAGAGAAGGCTTATGCGGCCAGCCTGAACTTCAGATCAGCAAAACAGTTTCATTATTTGCAGTTTCGGTCTCTGCAAGTGTTTAAGCCCTATTTTGACCCATTTAAGGCACATTAAGCCAATTTTAAGGCTCTACAATGATGCCTAAACATAGGGTACATGAAACATGCTCAAAAATATGTCAGATGTCGGTTCGTTTGGCCGTACGATCACGTTATTCGGTTAATTACGACGAAACACGAATGAACGCGAAAAACGATCCAAATTACACGACGAATGGATTTTTATCATGCCAATCACTAAAATAAAATATTTTAGTGGTTACATAAATTTTTGGATGTCCGGATATATTCAGAACGTAAGATATGCGCGAAAATGCAAACTTATGCACTTTTTGACGCTTTTAGTCCCTGAATGACTAAAAAGTTTATTTTAGCATACCGAACACCTCAAAGCCTATTTATAAGCTATGCAAAGGATATTTAGGGTATGTTTAACTTATGATCATGTTCCAGAATGTTCGTTACAGTACAAATCGCCATACTTTCGCAGTTTGTCGAAATTAGTCCCTGTAAGCGAATAAACTTGATTTCGGCATACCAAACCATCCAAAACTTATTTCTAAGGTATGTATAGGTTATTTAAGGTATGTTAATCCTATGTCACTATTACGGAGTGTTTTTTGGATTAAATGGGTTATATTTATGCATCAGATCGCGTATAACCTTCCAGAAAGCGATTTAAAGCCCGAAATCGAACAAGAACTGATATGTGCAAACGATACACATATTTTTACAAATCCCAAGTACGAAAAAAAACATTTCAATGATTTGGTATTTTTTTGATGGTCGCAGTGACACAGGTGTCACACGTTACCATACGAATCGGGATACTTTCGCAGTTTGACACAAATAGTCCCTACGATTGAATAAACTGGATTTCAACACACCAAACCCTCCAAAACTTATTTCTAAGTTATGTAAAGGTTATTTAAGGTATGTTAAGACTATGTCACTGCTTCAGAGTGTTTGTTGCATTAAACTGGTTATATTTACGCATCAGTTCGCGTATAACCTTCCAGAAAGCGATTTAAAGCCTGAAATCGAACAAAAATTGATATGTGCAAACGATACACATATTTTTACAAATCCCAAGTATGAAACATAATATTTAATTGATTTGGTATTTGTTTGATGGTCATAGTGACACAGGTGTCACAGTCTCCCCTACTTTAGGAAATTTTGTCCCGAAATTTATTCGTAGGAGTGTGTCTGTGACGTTGTGTTAAATAATTATCTTGCAGGGAATCTAGGGAGTTTATCTTTTTGCGTAGAATAACCCATCAAAGATATGCAAGGCATAATCTTGTCATTTCCTAGTGGATATACTTCGAAGTAAAAATGAATGGATGATTCACTTTCTCCAATGGGTTCTTTGTCAGGTGTCGAAAGGATATTCATTTCCCTTGACGGATATTCTTCAGAAGCGAAAATGAATGGACGATTCATTCTCCTTAACGGGTTCTTCGTCAGAAATGAAAATGAAGGAACAATCAAACACATATTCATTTCCCTTAACGAATATTCTTCAGAAGCAAAAACGAATCGATGATTCATTTTCCTCAACGGGTTCTTCATCGGAAGTGGAAATGACGGAACAATCAAATGGATATTCATTTCCCTCAACGGATATTTTTCAGAAGCGAAACGAATGGATGATTCATTTTCCTCAACGGGTTCTTCGTCAGAAGTGGAAATGACGGAACAATCATACGTATATTCATTTCCCTCAACGGATATTCTTCAGAAGCGAAAACGAATGGATGATTCATTTTCCTCAATGGGTTCTTCGTCGGAAGTGGAACTGAAGGAACAATCAAACAGATATTCATTTCCCTCAACGGATATTCTTCAGAAGTGAAAACGAATGGATGATTCTTTTCCTCAACGGGTTCTTCGTCAGAATGGAAATGAAGGGGTACACAAAAGGATATTCATTTCCCTCAATGGATATTCTTTAAGAAGTGAAAAATGAATAGCTAGTTCATTTTTCCTCAAAGGGTGCTTCATCAGAAATGGAAACGAATAGGGTTAACCCTAGACACATGACAAAAGTTGATGTGGTTTCTGTGCACTGAATTCCATAATTATGTATGCATCCATAATTGCGTAATTCCTTACACAGTCCGCACAGTTTGTCTTATAATGCATAGGGGATAGAATTTATGGAACAATCTTGAGATAACTTTAATTAGGTCACACATAAACACATAAGAACATAATTGTTTTCTTGATTATTAATTGTTATTTACTTGTTGTTGATTTGAACATGGGTATTCAAGGTACACGAGGAACCCAGTCGATGGACTTCAACGTCCTCAAGAATCTATCTGAAAAGATAGGATGATCTTATAAGAATTTGATTCTGCGCTTTGAACATCCACGAGGATCTAATTATGAAGAAGAACCTCTACGGATTTGGAATTCGTATAGCGCGAAGAGTTCAGGACTTGGTGCTAAGTGTGCTAAGACCACATACGAAGCACGGTGTTTATGAGATCAAGGTGCTAGATATGCCAAGGTAACATAAGAAGCAAACAAATTCTTGAAGTCATTATGCCAAGCGTGCAAAGATGGCATACAGTGTAGGGTGTTCCTGAGAATTGGGTGTTAAGGCAACATGCGAGCAAGGTTGTTTTACAAGGAATGTGGTTCCATGATTGTCGGTATCGTAGGGGATATGTTGTTTATACATGCAACCACATTTATACACTACGATGTAAATAAAAGATTTATTTATAAACAACAATGACAACAACTAGTTCATAGATCTTGACAATAAAAGAAAATAATACATAAGGCTGGATTATTTCTAAACAACGTCATCTTCCAGTAGGTCAGATGCTCATCCCTGTGCTGGATTCGTGTTAGCAAGTCTTGGGAAATTTCTTCGGAAATGACCCATCTCGCCACCGTTGAAGCAAGAACCTGGTGGAAAACGAGCCCAAGCAGGATTGTTGTGAGCTTGACTCGGTGCAGCTGTAGTTGGGCAAACCCTCACTGTATGACCTATAAGTCCACAAATTTGGCATGAGCGGCACTTCACACCAGCATGATGATGAAGGTTACATTGGTTGCACAAGGGTGCAGTTCCGTTGTATGGCTTCCTAGCAGGGGGTTAAGCTGGTTGGTTGGGGACAACTTGATTATTGTGGGTAACGACAGCGAAGTTCTGAGAAGCCTTTTGCTTTTTTGCCTTCTTTGAGGATTCAGTCTGCTCATCCTTTGGTTTCGATTCATCGGTTGGTTTCTTATCGCCTTTTCGGAAAAGTTTACCTTTCCTGATCTGAGATTCAGTTAAGTTAGCGGATAGCTCAATGGCCTGTCTAACCGTAGTAGGGTTGCTACCAGTAACAATGTCTTGTACTGAGTCAGGGAGGCCATCAATGTACTTTTCAATTGCCTTATCCAAAGGCGTAACCATGGTCGGGCATAACATACTTAGTTCCTCATAACGGTCCGTGTAAGCTCGATGCTCACCACTGTTTTGCTTAAGATCGTCGAATTCCCTTTCCAATGCCCTAATCTCATGACAAGGACAGAATTCCCTCATCATTACAGTTTGAAGCTCTTCCCAGGTCTGAGCCAGTGCCACGTCAGAACCCTTGTCTCTCATCACACCATTCAACCACGTAAGAGCACGCTTCTCAAACACACTAGATGGGAATTCAACCTTTCGCTCATTTGGACACTGAACATTTTTAAAGGCGCTCTCTAAACTCTCGAACCATTGCAGAAGTGCAGTTGCTCCTCGAGACCCAGAAAATTTTGAAGGCTTCGCTGAGTTGAATGTCTTGAAGTTACAGGGAGCATTATTGTTGTTATTGAGGGCTTGGTTACATTGAGCAATGATGTTTGTGATTGCAGCAACCATTTGCTGTGTAATGATAGCTGCCAATTCTTCATTGGGTACGATTGTCGCGTCGTGGAGGCATTCTAAAAGAGGAAACATGAGAGTAAAGTGAAATGACATTGAGTAAGGATGGAATGTTACAAATACCGACCAAAAAGCATGGATGATGGTCATTTGTTCGAATCATGAAGCAAACAAACGATGCACAAAAGCTGAATCAAAGTAAATAGGTCCTCATAATGCATCGCGAAGACATGCTTTAGCCTATAAGTGGACACTCATCCCAAGAGTTCCCAGGCAAGAGTGACTGGTCCGATTATGTGGATTGGTACGAACAATCTAGCCTTAGACAGAAGACTCAGGATACAGGCATCCACCCTTCCGGATTGTACGTGTTCACATTATAAGACCCAAACTTTGATGAGATTTTGAAAACTTTGAAGGTTCAAAACCTAGTAATCAATCATCCAAGAACAGATGATTAGTTTTCAAAGCAGATTCAAAATTTGTGTTCCTTTTGTGGTTGTCACCTAAAGATAGGCGACGATATTGTTTTATGACTAAACGCAAGTAAACTCGCGTTAGGGTCCTAGGAAGGTTATAGACTAGGTGAAAGCATTTCTAATAACCTAATTCCCTATAACCATGAGCTCTGATACCAACTTTTCTGTCACATTGTTTCACAACACATGGATTAAGGTTATGTTTTATTGAATGCAGTTTATTACATTGTATTGAAATTAGAAACAAAACATGAACAAATTGACTTTCATTGTTATTAAGTCACTAAGGCCTCGTCCATTCCTATGTGAGCATGCATCAATATCATCATCAATCATCATCAACTATAGTACCTGAAACACATGTGAAAATATGTCAATATAAAAATGCCGGCGAGTACATAGGTTTAATGTGAGTGTCAGATTCATGGCTCGTTTAAATTTTGAAATGACTCGGATGACTTTATAAATCAAAGTTTAGAAAAAGACCAGTTTTGTAAAATATTTGTATTATAAGTTGAAATAGCCGACTCAAAATAGATTTGATAAAGTTTATAAAACCTCGATGCCATGAACCTTAACTCAAAAACATTTGTTTATGTAAAGCCAAAATCATAAATCATTTTTGTAATAACACTCGAATGGTTTATATTGTTAGAAAAACCTTGTAATATAACTTCGTTTTGATAACCTTCGCCCAAGTGATCTAGATAACGCAACGATATATAATGTGTTAAAAGCACTTATATATAGGAAGTACCAGCGGCGTATCCACCATGCTTTTATCACATTACATCCGCTCTGTTACCTAATCACTTCCCAATCCCAATGGTTCAAACAGTTCCAAACGGTTCACATAGATCAAGCAGTTCCAAACGGTTCACATAATTCACACGGATCATACAGTTCCAAACGGTTCACACGAATTATACAGTTCCAAACGTTTCACATAATTCACACGGATCATATAGTTCCAAACGGTTCACATAATTCACATGGATCATATAGTTCCAAACAGTTCAAATGGATCAAATTGTAAAACAATGTGTCCATATGCTGGATGAGCATATGCAACAATATGAAATGAAAATCAATGTGTCCATATACTGGATGATCATATGTGTTGGGATTGAACCCTATCAGAGGAACAGATAATAAAAGCCAAAACTGGATCAGAGCAGTGGATCCAAAATAAGCAGATGTTAAGTATACAAGTCTCTCCCCTTGAAAGTGGTTTCAACACCTGATGATCTCCAATCCACTGATCCTTACAACTGCTGATCATGTCAAAGACTGATAAAGGACTAAAGAACTGCTGAAGATAAAGTACTGCTCTTCAACTACTGTCTTAAGTCAAGCACTGCTAAAGACCAAAGCCCTGCTTGGAATGAAGCAGTGGAATGAAGAAATAGTTGTTTACTTTGTTTATTGTAATAGTATCAGTGGTTAGCATAGCAGTGTTTGTATAGGTTAGTTGTTTAGAGTTTGTTAGTTGTTAAACGTCGCTTTCATGGTGACGTCAGCAAAGATGCTTCAGTGGTTTGCTTGTGCACTATAATTAGAAGGGTACTCTATACTGTTCTATTAGCTCATTCCATCCTTCGTCATTTCTACACAAGCAAATCTATTGAGCTCGAGCTGAGGGGGAGACTTTTGCTTACATGCAAGTGTAATCAGTTATTGAAATAAATTTAATCATTTGATTCATTGTCATACATGTTTGCTTATAGCTGTTCTCTTGTTTGATTGTGTGTGAAAGTTATTTCATCTTAATTCCGCTGCCATTTAATTCCATTTCATTATCATTTCGTTTAACAAAAACACAATCAATCCAAACTCAGATCCTAACAATTGGTATCAGAGCATAGGACAGTCAAATTCGATTTAACAATCAATTTGACATAAAAGTTCAGCTCAAAATCGTTGATACTTTGAATTGTTTGCTTGTTTCGTTGAAAAACAGAGTAAGGTTTAATCACGTTCAAAGTTGATTAATCAGTACCTGTTAAACAACCAGGATGACGTCACAATCACAAGATGTTAACAATATCATCGGTTCTCTTTTCAAACCACCCATGCTGAAACGTAATGAGTACAACATCTGGCAGAGAAGGATGGGACACATCCTTGCTCAATAGAATACTGGATGTTGGAGGTCGGTTATATTTGGACCACATGTTCCAATGGTGCCAAGTGCTGAGGATCTAAAGGTTTTGGTTCCTAAGAAAATTGAGAACTATACTGACCAGGATTTTCAGAAAATTGAACTGGATGCCAAGGCATTTAGCATGGTTGCATTTGCACTACCTAATGAAATCTATGCTGGGCTGTTACACTGTAACAGTGCCAAGGAATTATGGGATGCATTGAAGGAACAATATGGGGGAACTGAAGAAGTAATTAAAAATAACAGGGAAATTTTGAACCAACTGTATGAAACCTTTTGTCACATAAGGGTGAATCATTAACTCAGCAGTTTGAGCGATTTAGCTGTCACATGAGTGAACTAAAACTTGTTAATGTTGAATTAACCAAATCAGCACAAAATAGCAGGTTCCTTAGATCACTACCAGAAAAATGGGATACAATTGCTTTTGTGACTAGAAACTCAGTTGAGAAACTCAGTTGAGTTCAAAGATCTGACTATGACCCAACTCTATGGTAGACTCCTGACCTTTGAATGGGAGTTAAACCAGAAAAGGAGGTTGTAAGAGTCTGGTAAAGTTACAGATGACTATTCACTCGGCAACACAGCTCTTTTGGGTCAAGAAGAGTCTGGTAGCAGTGAGAATCAGAGTTATGATCATTTTATTGACATAACTGCTGGTGGTAACTTCAATTCTGATCCTCACTCATCCACTTTGCTTTCACAGCAAATGGAGAAAACCAGATCTCTGACAATCTGTGCTTTGAACTCAATGACATACATTACTTTGATCCAACTGATCTTGAAGAAATGGACATTTTGCATCAATTGGCCTTGCTTAGTGCGAGAACAAGCAAGTTCTATAAAAGGACATGGACAAAATTCCCAGGGTTACTTGGGAATTTAAAAGTAGGGTTGGATAAGTCAAAGATCAAGTGTTTCAACTGCAATAGGCTAGGTCATTTTGCTAGGGAATGTAGGAGTCAGACCACTGGACCAATTATTACTCATCCCAGCTCAAACCCTAGACCACAACACCAAAGCCCTGTACACTATACCCAATATACCCCTACTGCTCATGTAAACACTGCTCACTATGCACACCCTGCAACTCCTGTTCCTGTGCATTATGTTCAAACCACTGTGCCTCAAATACAGTATGTCCAAGCCCCTACTCATCAGGTTCAGGTGCAACAAGTTGCACCTCAACAAGCTGCACCAGCAGTGGTTCAACCAGAACAACAAAGTTTCTTCACACAAGGCTTTATTGACTAGAGCAACTTACCTGATGAATTAGGAGATGAATTTTGCTTTGCAGCAATAGAGACAATACCAGAAGGGCTGGATGCTGAAGAGGGACATTCAAGTGTTGAAACAGTGGATGAAATTGCTGAAGCAGTGGTTATTGCTGTTGCTGAGGAAATACTGTTGAAAGAAAGTTCAGAACCCCTGTTGGAACAAGTGATCAGTCACTGGTCTGAAGAAGAAGGAGAAAAGAAGCATGGTGAGGTAGAAGAAAAGATAGCTGATGAGAAGGAGACTGAATGTGATTGTGCAATGATGGCTGCTAGCAAGGTATCACCTCAAGTCCTTCAAAACTTGTGTTCAGACAAATGCATAATTGCATTTGCTAACATTAAAGAGGTGAATGAAAACATTGTTGATAGATTATTAACCTCTGAAGTATAATTTGAGAAAACCTTAAAAGATTTGAAAAACAAATTGGCTGAAAAAGATGGTGAAATCTGCAGTCTTAAACAAGAGCATAGCATAGTCAAGGATCAACTCCAAACTATGATAGAAAAATATCAAGTTTGTAAAAAGGAGTTGGAAGCCACCCAAATCACATGTGAAAAATGGGTGGAATCCTACAAAGGCTATGAAGTCATGCTTGAGAAACATATTAAAAGCAATGTGAAATTTGGTGTTGGTTATAGAAAACATGATGATGAAAACACTGCTTCTGAAAAATCTGTTCAAACCATTGATGAGACCACTGAATTCATTCCCACAAACAAGGATGGCCAAGAAGTGAAAATCACCGATAAACTTGGAAACAAGATCACACTTGAGAGACCAATAGGATCCTCTACTTTTGAAGAAATTGAGAAATATCAATTCAAACCTACTTGGTCTGATGAGTGTGATATCCTTGAAAACTTCAAACCAATGGACTTCACAACCACTGATGGTGTAAAAGCTCCTTAAGCAAAGGTCATTCCTCTCAAAGACATCCCAACAGTGGTTCAAAACTCTGTTGCTAAGGAGTCTGAGAAGAAGAAAAGAAAAGAAAAAAATTAAAAACTTGTTTTGTGATTTCTGTGAAAAGAAGAATCATCTAATAAAAGACTGTTTTTCTTCTAAAAGCATATGATATCAACAAAGCAAGTGTCATTATTTCTGCTGAGAGCTGCACCATCAGTGGTAAAACAAACCACAAAACTTAAGAATGTGTGTATCTCAAAAACTTTGATGCAAAAAAGAATGAGTACACTGCAAAAACATCCTTAAGTTCAGCAACATCATCTGTCAAATTCACCAAGAACCAACCACTGTTTGTGCCAGTTCAAATAGTTGTTAGAAAACAGCTGAACCAAACATCTATCAAAAGAGATGTTCAGGTGACTGATGCACCCCCTGCCATTCAATACAGAAGAGGTAAGGGACAAGCACCATACCAAAGGATCCCACATGTTTATGAGGTTTACAAAAAACCTTCTAAACCAAGAGTGAATAGGTATCCTTTTGGTTATCCGCAGATGATTGGTCAAGAACCCCAACAGTGGTTAGAGAAAAACATTCCCAAAAATGTTCAAACCCTTGAGCTAACCACTGTCCATCCACTTGAATTCATCCCAGACACTACTGAGACCCCATCCAAAGCCTTATTGGCTTTGGAAACCCTAATGAACTAATCCTTTTACTTCATGTGCAGGGAGCTTCTGCATACTTAGATAGCCTTTGGTATGTAGATAGTGGAGGCTCCAGGCATATGACAGGATGTAAAGCCCCACTCAAAGATTTCAAAATCCATGGAGGGGGTGATATAACCTTTGGTAATAATAGTAAAGGGAAAGTTATGGGGGTCAGGGACAGTACAGTCTGGTAATGTAAAATTTGAAAATGTCAATCTAATAGACAATTTAAATTCAACCTCCTGAGTGTCTCCCAAATGAGTGATAAGGGCTATGGCTCTTTCTTCACAAAGGATTGTTGTAGGATAGTTGGACCAGAAATGGGTGAAAATATTGAAGCAATAATAAAAAATGGAAAAACTCAACTTGATGCTCAAAGAAGTGGCAATGTTTATGTGGTGGATTTGTCAAAAGAGAGCCCCAGGATTGATGCTTGTATGTTCTCATTTGCCTCAAATAAAGAGATAGAATTATGGCACAGGAGATTGGGGCACATAAATCTCTGCGACCATCAAACAAATACCAAATTAATGAAATATTGTGTTTCATTTCTTGGGATTTGTATAAATACGTGTATCATTTGCACATATCAATTCTTGTTCGATTTCGAGCTTTAAATCGCTTTCTGGAAGGTTATACGCGAACTGATGCGTAAATATAACCAGTTTAATGCAACAAACACTCTGGAATAGTGACATAGGGTTAACATACCTTAAATAACCTTTACATAACTTAGAAATAAGTTTTGGAGGGTTTGGTATGCCGAAATCCAGTTTATTCGCTTACAGGGACTAACTTCGACAAACTACGAAAGTATGCCGATTCGTACTGTAACAAACATTCCGGAACATGATCATAAGTTATATATGCCCGAAATATCCTTTACATAGCTTAGAAATAGTCTTTGAGGTGTTTGGTGCGCTAAAATAAACTTTCTGGATCAATAGGGACTAAAAGAGTCAAAAAGTGCATAAGTTTGCATTTTCGCGCATATCTTACGTTCTGAATACATCCGGACATCTAAAAAATTATGGAATCATTAAAATATTTTATTTTAGTGATTGGCATGATAAAATTCCATTCGTCGCTTAATTTGGATTGTTTTTGCGTTCGTTACGACTTCCGTCGTAATTAACCGAACAACGCAACCGTACGACCAAACGAACCGACATCCGAGATTTTTTGGAGCATATTTTAAGTTCCCTATACTCTAACATCATTTTAGAGCTTTGAAATGGGGTTAATGGGGCTTAAAAGTGCCAAAAATCAAGTTTTACAACTGCAGGGACCATTTTTGAAATTTCTGACCAGATTCAATAAACCTAGTCAAATTTTGATGTGTTGATGGTTTTTGTTTTGGTCAAAAATCAAGCTAGGATAATGCAACCAAATCTTTTTTTGTGGGGTGTGATGCTTGAATCAATGAACAAATGTACGAATAACTTGCAAATGAAATGAACAAGTGACACAAGGAGTTATGCGAGGAAAAAGCCCTTGATCAAGAGTTGATCTCCGGCATAAAAAACCTCAGGTGATGGAAACTACCGATCACCAACTATATTTAAACAAATGATTGTTACAACTCGGAATGATAACAAGCTTGTTACAAGGATCACTAGAGTGCAAAAGTGTATGAAATCGCCAATGTATTGCAGAGAGCTTGCGAGAGTGTGTGTATTAGCTAACTTGTTCTAATTCAAGCTTGTTATCCCCTTTAAAAATAGAAATCATCTAAGATAACTAACATCCCACAATTCATACTAGCCTCCCACTACTTCCATAACGGTTATTTCAGCTGACCACGTGCGGAATATTGAGAGCATATTCTCCAAGAATATCGGCAAGACCAAGTCTAATACGTATACTCCTGCAAAACAAACTTAAACATAATGAAGGCAACCGTTAGTGTAAGGATAACAATGAGGATCCTGGATCCTAATCCTGCAACGTCTTCTGAGGATCCTTAATTCAAACAGAATTGAGGATCCATAATCCTGGCAGTACATGAGGATCCGTGATCCTCAGGTATAGAAAATCTATCCCTAACAACTGCCCCAAAAATATGAGGAGTAAAATGTAAATTAACGAGTCGTATTTTTGATCTTATCTGCAACCAACTAGCTAACGGAAAAGATAGCCGTTTGGATCGAACTAGCCGTTGCAGCCTTGACGTCAGCGACATGACTTGCCTACAAAATGATCATTATAAATTCAAAGTTAGAGATAAGGATCAAGAGACATCTAAATTCGTGCGTTACATCCCTTTAAATCCTCATTCGAAGATTGATCAGGTATTTCTCTTTCCCTTCTCTCTTCATCTTTTTCCTCTGTTCTTCTCTTCCGTTTCGTCAAAATCTCAAAATTACAATGAAGCTACGATCCTCCCCTGCCATGGATCACCAGAAAGATAGCCCCCTGAAAAGCCAAGGGATATAAAAAATCCTTCGAAGGAACTCTGCTGCTTCACTGACTCGGAGATCGACCGGATTCGCCACTGTTTTCCGGCGGATACCGTCTTCAAATCCTTCGACCCTTCTACAAAGAGTGATTGTGTTTCGAACACCTGTGTTGCTTTTCCGGCCACCCCATTCCTGATAGGATTCTCCTATCCTTTCCCTGCCTTCACCCAGTCTTTCTTTTCCCTCACCGGCATGTGCTATATTCAGGCCATGCCAATGATGTGGAGGGTTTTATATAACCTAGAGAACCTCATTGAGCAGGACGGCATAGAGCTGGGAATGTCGAAATTGGCTGAACTGTATAACCTTATGAGCCATGGTTCACATCGCTTTTTGTTCAAACACAAACCTGGTGATCCTCACCCAATCCTCAAGACCACAAAAAATGATACCAACTGGAAGAAGCATTTCTTCTTTGTTAGGAAGGACTCTATCCCTAATGGGAAAGATCTCCCCATAAAGTGGACCACCCATGGTAGGACATAGAATCCTTATAGAAGGATCATAGGATAACCCTGTTTCTGCTGAGGATAACTGATCCTTTTCTGTTTACTATGTAGCCATCTCAGTCTCTCATATCATTTAGTCACCTGCAACAAAAGAGAGGATCGCTGCCTTTTGGAGCCTTGATCCTGCAGTCAGATCATTCCAAGCGAATACAAAGGATTCACAAGAAGTATCCTCCGGTTCAGTCACAATGTCAAGTAAGTGTTTAAACTTATATGTAAGTAAATAAATTCAGATTAAGGATACTTATCAGTTATTTATCCTTTGTAGGCGCTGGAAGATCTTCAAAGTCAGCCTCCCGCTTCAGCGTCAGTGATCTTGACGCGGTTGCTGCCCGATCCGGAAAGAAGAAATCTGCTGCTAGCCCTAGCGCTCCAATCCCCAAGCCTGTCACCTCCAAGGGCAAGGGAGGAAAGAAGAGAATCCGTCACCAGTTTGAAGAATACTTCTCTGATGTAAGGATCCCTGATCCTGACTGATTATCCTGCCCACTTGAGGATAGCGGATCCTGAATTCTACCTTTTCTTTTTGCAGAAATTTGCCGAGATCCA